>JADHKI010000015.1:106121-198003 GCA_019925645.1 Graphilbum cf. rectangulosporium
GTTCAGGACAGCGGCTGGTTCAGGACAGCGGCTGGTTCAGGACAGCGGCTGGTTCAGGACAGCGGCTGGTTCAGGACAGCGGCTGGTTCAGGACAGCGGCTGGTTCAGGACAGCGGCTGGTTCAGGACGCGGCTGGTTCAGGCCAGGACAGCGGTTTCAGACAGGTCGCTGAGACTCTTCTGTTTCCCAGCCTTCCCAGCCTTTCCTCCCTTGCTCTTCGTGGAAATTGTTCGTGGTTTGTGGGTTTTTCATGAGAACATTGGAGTTGTAAAGTTGTTTTGCTGTTCGTGGACACTGCGTGACTTACGCTGTTCGTAAAAAGTACACCCGTGTACTTTAAAAGGCAGCAGTAACTAGCTCGTCACTGCGGTTCCTGCGTCGCCGTCACAGTCGCAGTCACTTTCCCGCCGCGCGTTGGGCCGTCTCCTGCATAATGCAGGCGCTCTGGCAGGTTCACAGCACCAACGCGCCGGGGCATCACATCTCGGATGCGCGTCTGTCTTGCGGTGCGTCTCAGGGGAGCGTTTGGGGGAGACGCGGCACCAGTGAGTTTGTGAGTTGTGATTCGTGATTGTGATTTGTCGTGGTTCGGCGGGATGCGTGATGAGGCCGATTGATTCGTGAGGACCGATTGATTCGTGAGGACCGATTTTGATTCGTGAGGGCCGATTGATTCGTGAGGGCCGATTGATTCGTGAGCGTGAGCGTGAGCGTGAGCGTGAATACTGATTCTTGATGTGATTTTTATTCGATTCTGATCTTGACCCCGTGATGTGATTCTGATTCGTTTCGTTCTTATCAAATCATATTAGATTCGTTTGCCCGTTCCGTCTGCTGTCGCAGTCACCATCAGGCCCCTTTGCACTCGTCACTATCACCGGTCACATCGCAGGCTTCTCTGCTCGTATTCTCGTCGCAGTGGCGGTTTGTAGTGACAGACAGGCCAGCTTTTCTCTCCAGACCATCCAATCCAGGCTCATTCCGCGTCAGCGCCACTAGCTCCTTCCTTTACGAGGGGCCATCACAGCGCGCTCTGCGAGCACAGCCCCCAGTGATGGCGTCTCTTTCCTGTTTGGGGAGTCTTTGTGTTTGACATGATTCGCGCTCTAGCTGTTTTTGTCTTTTAGTTGTTTTGGGGGCTTTTTTTCGACTTTTTTCCATGCTTTCTCTCTCGCCTCATGGACTTGGCCTGACTTTGGCCATGCATGTCTTGTCTCGCGTCCCATGGCTTGCATAAAGCACGGTGCCTCGCAGGAGAGACAGGTCAGATCCGCGCCACCACGAAAGAAGAGGAAGCGGTTTCCAGCTCATGCAAGGTAGCGCCGGATTACGGCCATGTCCATGTCCTCGGTGCGTATAGCGCCCACGTGCTTCTTCGCGGTGGCGACATCAGAGTCGGAGCAGAACCCGTCTACGGCAAGCCCGCGTCATTTTCCAGGCACCGTCCCTACGTAAGATGCTGGTGTGCCGCGAATGTGCCGTCGCGCCGGGGTAGAAGTGGTGGCGCACGACATGTGATGAAGAAAGAAAAGAGATAAAAAAGAGAGAAAAAAGAGAGAAAAAAGAAAGAAGGAAAGAAGGAAAAAAAGAGAGAAGGAAAGAAGGAAAAAAGGAAAAAAGAGAGAAAAAAAGGAAAAAAGAGAGAAAAAAGAAAGATATAAAAAAAGAGACAAAAAAAAGAAGTCGGCAGAGCAGGCCGTTGTCGCCATGTCCGGAAAATGTCTACGTTTGCTTCTTACCCTTCTCAATATCGTAACCTTCTGGCTGCGTTCCTTTCCTTTTCCTTCTCTCGCCTTTCCCTCTTCCCTCGCCTCAGCCCTTGCCGCGTCCGATACACTAGCTGCGTCTTCTCAGCTTCTGTCTTGGTCCTTCCCGGCTGTTTCAGCCGGGATGTTGCCTCCGACGCCACGATCACTCGTCCCTCCCTTGCATCTGTCTGCGATCCAGTCAGGCCTCGAGACCAGCTGGAGAAAGAAAAGGGATGGATGCAGCCGAGAGGATCCAGGCCGGTGTCGCAGGCTGGTGATGCATGCTGCACGCTGCGTGCTGCGTGCTGCACGCCGGTGGACCGCAGCCCAGCCCCCGCGATCGCCTCGCCGCCGTGGTTCCACGCCGGGACCCGGCGGCGGCGGCGCCCTTGCATGCGAGGGAGAGGCGGGGGCTACAACGGTGTGCGTCTATCCATGGCAGGGGGGGAGAGAGGAGAGAGAAAAGAAGAGAGGAGAAGAGAAAAGCCGAGACAGAAAAGGAAGAGAGGAGAGGAGAAGAGAGAAAAGCCGAGACAGAAGAAAGGAAGAAGGGGGAAAAAGAAAGAAGAGCGAAAAAAGAATTAATAGAGAGAATACATAGAGAAAAGGATAGAGAAAAGGATAGAGAAAAAGAAAAAAAAAGAAAAAAAAGTAAACCAAAGCATGCACGACACTTGCCGCTGCAGGCGTAAAGCAAAAGCATGCGCCAACGGCCGCAGCCCAGCCCCGACGCAAGGGACGCAGGCACGCAAGGGCCGCCGGCCGGCCAGGAAAGGGAGACAGATGGCTGGCATGCCGCATGACGACACGACGCGGGACTCGGTGATGCTGAGCATTCCGGGTGTGTTTCCGGGTGTGTATGATTAATGTAGCAAAATCAGACTCTAAATCGACCAAATCAACCAATATCAACCTACATAACCAACCACCAAATAACGAGTGACCAAAAACCAACCACCAAATAGCGAGTGATGGCCAAATAACCAACCACCGAAATAGCGAGTGATGGCCAAAATAACCAAAATAACCAAAACAACCAAAACAACAAAACCAAACCCAGCCATGCTAAATAACAGGCACGCCCTTACGGCAGGATGCGCATCTCCTCGGTGCGGTCGCGGGCGTACTCGTCCTTGTAGGTGTCCCAGAGGCGCTGCAGCTCGGCGGTGTAGAGGGCGTGCAGGCGGTCGACCTGGGCGGGGTCGAGGTCGCCGTCGCCGGCGGGCGGGCCGGTGGGGATGGGGCGGCCGACGACAATGTGCAGCGGGTGGCGGTAGGGCATGAGGCCGTAGTCGTAGTTGAAGACGCCGCGGCCGCGCATAAAGGGCAGGGTGAACTTCCAGGCCTTGAGCACGTGCATCTGGAAGCGGTGCAGCAGCGGGTGGGCGTCGCCCTGCAGCTGGTGGTACAGGTCGACCTCGCCGAAGCCGAGCACGGGCACCAGGTCGGCGCCCGTGGCCATGGCCACCTTGACGAAGCCGGCGCGGCTGTGCAGGATCAGGCGCAGCGTGCCGGGGTTGGCCTGCAGCGACTCGCGCGCGCCGCCGACGACAATGGTGACGGCGCGGCCGGCGCCGGGGGTTCCGGTTCCGCCGGGTGCGGCGCCGGTTCCGGAGCCGGTTCCGGAGGCGCTTCCCGGCGCGCGGTAGCTCAAATGATTGATGATGGAGGCGCGCGACACCGAGGCCATGCCGGCCAGCAGCAGGTACTCGCGGTAAAAGGGAATGTGAAAGTTGGACTCGAGCGTCAGCAGGCTGTTGGTGATGCCGGGGAAGAGGCGGGCGAAGCCGAGGGCCTCGGTGCCAAAGGCGGCCCAGGCGCCGTGCGAGATGATGCCGTGCGGGTGGTAGCCAAAGACGTAGCGGCGGTCGGGCGGCAGGTCGTACGTCTTGTGCAGCTGCGCCGGGAAGTAGGCCGCAAACCAGCGCCACAGCGCCAGGCCGCGGAACCGCGCCGACCGCCACCGCTGCCGCCCGTCCGTCGCCGCGTCCGAGAAGAGCACCCAGAGCAGGTACGGCACGATCAGCGGCCACGCCAGCGGCATCGCGCACAGGAAGAAAAAGAGCGGGATCGACACCATCAGGCACGAGCAGTGCACCAGCACCGCCAGCGTCTGCTGCCGCCGCCGGATCGGCACCCGCAGCGGCGCAAACCGGATGCCCGCCGCCGCCTCGTGCTCCGCACCCGCGCGTCCGCTCCGAGCATCGCTGTCAGGGCTGCTGCTTCTTCTCCGAGGATGACTGTCGGGGCTGCTCTCGCTGTGGTCCCTCCTCCCGCCCCGACGCCCGCCCCAGCGCCGGCCCGGGCTTTTCTCGCCGCCCCGCTCGCCGCCGCCGCCGCCGCCGCTCTTGCCGCTCCGGCCCCGCCGCCGCCGCATCTTGGGGTCCGCCGACGCCGACATGGCCCCTGCACGCTGCAGCCGCGCTGTCTCGATCCCCGAGTATGCTGTCGATAGTAATGCTGATCCCCCGAGTATGCTGTCGATAGTAAGCTGTCGATAGTAAGCTGTCGATCCCCGAGTAATACTATCTCGATCAAACCAATCCCAACCGTGCTGGAGTCAGCCAGCAATTAACAAGGTGTCGCGTATCCAAAGGCGTGTAGATGCACCGCGTCTCGGCTGATCATGAGAGCATCGCGTTGGCAGAGATGCCCGACGAGGCCCACATTTCTAAGCTCCTGTTACATGCTCGGCTTTAGGAAGGAACCTTGTCGCTGTTTCCTTGGGCTGTTTCCTTAGTCGCTGTTTCGCCGCTGTTTCCTTTTTAGTAGCCTCATTCCGAGCTTGATTATCTCAGCTGATTATCTCAGCTGATTGCTTACTGCAAGCTACGAATCACTGCAAAGGCACTTTACACTGCAACACCTGCAACATGCAGTTATCTCCACTGATCACTGCAAATCACTTTACATAGTAATACATGGAAGCACGGCTCCAGCCATCCCGCAGGACATGACGCTGCAACACAACAGACACGCAAGAAAGCAAAAACAAGCCCGGCAGACACGCGTGCACGCATGCAGAAACAGCCTCTGCAAAAAGACAAAACAATAAAAAAAAAAAAACAGCAAAACGCCACGCCAGAGCCGGCGAGAGCTGCTCGCCGGCTTCCCAGGATCATGCCGATATCCAAATATCAGTACCGCTCTGTCGTCGCGCCCTCGCCCGCTGCCGCACGCTACTGCGCAATGGAGTTTCCGAGGTGCCGCGCAATCTGCTGCTCCAGCCGCTGCTCCTCGGCCGTGTCGGCGTTCTTGTCGGCTTCGGCCTGGGTCTGCTCGGTCTGGGTCTGCTCGGTGTGCTCGGTGTGCTCGGTCTGGGTCTGCTCGGTCTGCTCGGTGTGCTCGGTCTGGTTCTGCTCGCCCGGCTCGGCCTGCTCGCCCGGCTCGCCCGGCGCGTCCGGCCCGGCGGGTTCGGCCCCCGCCTCCTCCGCCACCGGCAGCGCGCGCAGCGTGGTGAGCTCCTTGGTCAGGCTGGAAATGTGCACTTCGTAGCCGTGCTTGGCCGACTCCAGCAGCGCGATGCGTTCGCCCTGCTGCTTGAGCTTCTCGTCCTGCATCTTGAGCTTCTGCTCCAGCGCCTGGATGTACGTCCACATGCCCTGCTCCGACGAGAAGATGTTGGCGTTGGCGTCGCCGTTGCTGCCGGGTCGCATGATGAGCGTGCCTGAGGGTTAGAGAAGAAAAAGAAGAAGACAGAAAAAAGAAAGAAGAAGACAGAAGAAAGAAAGAAGAAGACAGAAAAAAAAAAGAAGAAAACAAACTCACCCTGCTCAAACCGCCGCCCAAACGGCCCGCCGCCGTCGAGCGCCTTGGGGCTCTCGGCCATGCCGTGCTGGGTGAAAACGGACGGGCCGCCGTTGGCATGCAGGGCCATGGACGACAGGCCTGCGCCGGCCGCTGCCGCGCCGGCCGAAGCCGCACCCGGCAGCCCGTCGCCGCCGCCGGCCGCCGCCGGGCCCCTCTGGCCGTCCGACACGGCCAGGGGCGCGTATGTGCGCGCATGTGGCAGCGCCCGGGCCACCGGCAGGCTCAGGCGCCGCCGCAGCTCGTCGTCGGCCGCGGCATCGGCCGCCTCGCCGGCATCGCCCGCACTGCCTGCGTCGCCGGCGTTTCCAGCGTTTCCGGCGTTTCCGCCGTGGCCACCACCGTGGCCGCTTCCGCCGTGGCCGCTTCCGCCACTGCCGCTGCCGCTGCCGCTGCCGCTGCCGCTGCCGTTACCGCTGCCGCTGCCGGCACCGGCGTCGTACTCTATACCGGCCATGAGCGAGTCGTCCGCGTCGGTCATGCCCGACACGCCCTCGTAGGTGTTGTCGTCGCCAGACAGCCCGTGGCCGCCGCCGCCACCGCCACCGCCACTGCCGCCGCCGCCGCCGCCGCCGGCCGTGCTGGACCGCCGGCCGGCACAGCCTCCGGCGCCCTTGCTGTGGCGCGCGAGGGCGTCGCCGCGGGCAAACTTGCGGTCGCAGCGCGGGCAGATGTGCGGCTTCTCGCCCGTGTGCAGCTTGCTGTGGCGCTTGAGATCGTGCAGCCGCCGGAAGCGCATGTCGCAGCCCTGGCAAATGTACGGCTTCTCCTGGCTGTGCGTCAACAGGTGGCTCTTGAGATTGTGGTGCCGCGTAAACTCGGTGTCGCAGAACGGGCACTTGTGCCGCTTGGCCGACGACGACGGCGACTTGGGCGCCAGCTCCGGCATCTGGTGGTGTAGAGAAGCCGGCGGCGGCGGCGGCGGCAGACCCGGCAGCGGTCCCGACAGCGGTCCCGACAGCGGCCCCGACAGCGGCCCTGATAGTGGCCCCGACAGCGGCCCCGACAGCGGCCCCGGCCCTGCCGCCGTCGCTGCCGCCAAGCTGTGGATATCGGCCATGCTGGTGTCGTCGACCGGGGCCGGCCGCAACGGTCGGTGGCCTTGGCCGTGGCCTTGGCCATGGTTCAGCTGCGCCGCCTCCGCGTCGTCGTCGTCATCGTCGTCGTCGTCGTCGCCGCCGTCCATGGCCGCGGTCGCCACTGTCGAGGCTGTCGTCGTCGTCGTCGTCGTCGTCGGCGCTGCCGCCGCCGCCGCCGCTGCTGCTGCTGCTGCTGCTGCCGCCGCGACGGCCACGGCGGCCGCGGCCGCGTCGGTCGTGTTGGCATACTCGTCCGCTTCCGGCGGCACGTGTTGTTGTTGTTGCTGTTGTTGCAGTTGCTGTTGTTGCTGTTGCTGTTGCTGTTGTTGTGCCATTGATTCGTCGCTCGCCGGGCGGTCGTGCTCGCCGCCGCCGCCGCCGCCGGTAGCTGCTGCGGCAAAGGCGGCCGCCGCTTCCGCCATAGCCTCGGGCGTCGCCTGCTGCGCATCTGCGTCTTGCGGCGGCCCGGGCTGTCCTGCCGACGCCGGCGCCGGCACCGGCACGCCAGAGGGCAGCCCGTCCATGGCGGCCCCGACATCGACGTCAACGTCAACGTCGTCTGGGAGCTGCGTCGCCACGGCCAGCAAGGCCGACTCGGAAAAGCGCGAGCCGCTGGCCAGACGGGCGAGCTTGTTCCCGTCGCCCGTCGCTGCGGCGGCGGCGGTGGCGGTGGCGGTGGCGGCGGCGGCGGCGGCCGGGCCGTCTAGTGATGGCGACCGCGGCCGCTTGGATGCGCGTATGAGATCGGGTGCCAGGGCTGCAGTGCTACCGCTGCCGCTGCCGCTGCCGCTGCCGCTACCGCTGCTGCCGCCGCCGCCGTCAAAGGAGGAAAAAGAGGGCGCAGAGGCTTCGGGAGCCACCAGGTCGCCAGACGTGTCGGGCGTGAACACGGGCGTCGGCGGCCCGGTCGGCGCCCCCTGTGCCGCCGTGTCGGTCGCTGCCACGCCGTCCTTTTCCGTCGTTGCCATGGCAGGGAGAGGCAAAGACGAAGCCGGTTGAGGACGAGCCGCTGAGGACGAAGCCGTTGAGGACGAGCCGCTGAGGACGAGCCGCTGAGGACGAAGCCGTTGAAGACGAAGCCGTTGAGGACGAGCCGCTGAGGACGAAGCCGTTGAGGACGAGCCGTTGAGGACGAAGCCGTTGAAGACGAAGCCGTCGAGGACGAGCCGTTGAGGACGAAGCCGTTGAAGACGAAGCCGTCGAGGACGAAGCCGTGATGGAGGAACAAGGATCTCGGAAAACTCTGCACGGAGCCCCGGAGCGCGCGGGCAACGTCGCGCCCCCGTCGAAAACAGATGGCCGTGCCTCTGTATGGATATCCCACGCGCCGCTGTTCTCGGATCTCTTCAGCGTGGATCAGCGACCATTGTCGACGGAAACGGGAAGAGGCTTGTGTGTGGTTGATGTGTGGCTGGAGAAACGTGGCGAGAGCTTGCGCCGCTTCAGAAACCGCCCTATATAAAAAGGGTGTGTGTGGCAGGGCAGGCAGCGCAGTAGGGACTTTGGGGGCAACAGCGCCGGAAATCCGGGAGGGTAGCGGCAATGCTTCTCTAAGCAAGGGAAAAAAAAAAAAAAGTATATTCGCGCCAAAGGTCGGGGAAGGCGCGGTACGTGTGTCGGAGCAGGATTTCGCGGGTGGAGCGAGGAAAGAAAGAGACGGAGTTGGGGCCAAAAGTGAGGCTGGTGGCGGCGGCCGCACTGTTCTGGTAGGCGTGTTTTGCCGTGCACCGTGCAAACACGCACTGTGCGTGCAGGCGCGCCACGCGCCACTGGGGCTGTGCGGCCGGGCCCTGTACAGCCACACCAAGGTAAGCCACCAATCAGCAGCACAACAGCGGGCTGAGCCACCAATACGATATCGGCTCCCTCGCTGCAGCGGCAGCTTCAGCTCGTTTTCGCTGCGTTTCGCACGGGCACCCGAGCGCGGCTTCCGACACGTCGCCTGATGAGCTGGGTTGGCAACGGCACGCCAGAGGCTGTTGCCGGATGAACCTTGAGCGGAGTTGCGGGAGCGATGGGTCGAGTGCCCTTTTGGCTCTGCACGCAGGCTTTTCGGGGCAAAACACGCAGGCACGCAGGCTTTCGGGGCGTCAAGCACGCAGGCTTTCGGGGCGTCAAGGCACGCAGGCTTTAGGGCGTCAAGGCACGCAAGGCTGTCGTGCACCTCTGCTCACGCCGCGCCATGCATCCTTGTGAGGTAGGTTGCTTGGCTAAAGGGCCTCGCCTGCAAGAGCGCGCTCCAAACGATCATGGCACACGCTCGGTGCCGGCGCCAGGGGCGACCGGGAGACGCCCGGTTTCACGTTGTCGCGACGAACAAGACGGAAAAAGGGCCCGTTCCCTGTTTGGACATTCTGACTTGCACTCGTCTGGGCCTCGTCGCCGAGGCCTAAAAAAAACATCCGTTGTGGCTGTGTAGGGAGTAAGGAGAAGGCGTATACGAGCCGGCACGTCGTATGCAGCATCCCAGGGCCTGTGGCCACTGTTTTTAGCATTTGGCCTGTTTGGATGTTTGCGTGCCGCATTGCTAACAGTCTGTATACGGAGTGCCAGTGGGCGTTTCATCCGGCTGATGCATCTCGCTGCTGTAGCATTTCAGTAAATATTGACTTGCCCATCTCATCCGTTCCACTCAGCTTGGTGATTACGGCTTGGTCAGGTGCTTTCAGTGGTTGGCTTTGATGAATATTGGACATTGAAAGAGGATATGCCTGTTGGTCCTGTCTTTAGAATGTTACTCGGAATATTTATATGCTCCACCCTTCCTTTCGTTCAAGACCAACTTTCGGGCAGTGATACGTCGAGCTGTTCACCAAGCAGTGTTCGGCCAGCAAAACAGTTGTAAGGATAGTCAACGAGGCTTCTCGACAAATGTGTCAATCCCAATACAGCAGTGTTTGGACCAGCCGATCTTTCCGGCCGGCATGATAGAACAGCGTCCATCTCCAGGGTTATGCAAGACAACAAGACCAAATTACAAACAAACCTACTCCGTACAGACAAAACTACAAACAAAACTACAAAGACAATCTCGCTGTTTGTGCAAGACACCCCGCTTGAACCAAAACTACCGTTGTGCAATTTCACCTAGACAATTTCTCTTTACGCATGGCCCTCGATCCTTGAAATCTTCAGCGTGCCCAGGACGGCCCTGCTCCCACGCGGATCTGATAAGCCCCAGTCTGAGCTGGTGGGGGCCAAATATCCGGCGGGCACAGGAAGGCGGAAGCCAACCCAAATCACTACGCGGCAGGCAGACCGGCCGAAAAGCACTGTGCGTGGAAGAAGCGCGAGATGGCGGTTCCGTCTAGCCCAGACGTATCTTACGCGTAGGATCAGAGCATCCGGATGACGCCCGTATCTTGCATCGGCGTCTTCGTGGGGCCGCGGAGGAAATGAAGACCAGCAAGCTGCGTCGCCGTTGAGCCGTAGTCCGTGTTGTAATGAAGAGCCGGTGGAAGCACGCTACGGGGCCTACTCCTACCTCTCTCTGCGAGTGCTGCGTACCCCGGAGTCGGGGGATGCGGTGGGTTATTTACACGCTTCAACGGGAGACGCGCTTTCTGCAGAACGGGCGAGATCGCCGCAGGGGATGCGTCCTGCTCCGTACAGACTCGTGTTCTGTCCGGCATACCGCATACATTTCCTGGCCTACTGCGCAAAGCCAAGTTTCCGGCACCGAGCCAAGACTTTTTCCTGCTGAACCGGTTTGTGCAGGACCCAAGCAGCGCGCGCGGTCGTGCCGATCTGGAAGACGGGGCTAGGCCCGATGGGATCTAGCACGGTACATCACTAGTGGCTTAGCCAGGAACCATGACGGCGCAGCCGCAGCGCCGACCAATGGCAGGAGCAGAAGCGAGCTGCGCGGTGGGGCCCTGCCGAGCGACGAGGAAAGGAGACCCCTTGATTTGGCCCCACAGCTGATAAGTGCCTCTTTTTTTTTGAGTTCCTTCTTTCTGGCCAAGGATGCTGAAACGACCGCGTTGGCGGAATGCAGCGCGCACGATTGTTCGAGTATCTGGCCGATGTACACAAAAACAAGGCCACGTTGGTGGCAGCGTCTGCATTCCGGTCGGGTCGAACTGAGGGTTTCAAGGGCAAACCGAAGGGCGATAGAGGGCCAAAGTGAGGGTCGATTCAAGGGCCAAACTGAGGCATTGAGGCCGACCCTGCACGCGACGGCATCTCGACAGGCGAACGCGGTCAGCAGGGCAGGGCGGGCGAACCAAGACTGAAACACGAGACTTGCCTGCTTTTCGGTGGGCAGTGCTGGCGGCTACGGTGACATGGCGAGATACGGCCAAAAGGAGCATTATCTGACAGCCAGCACATCCAAAGAGGAAACATGATCATGCTGTGTACGGAGCACTGGTGAGCCGCTCTTTGCAGAGGTCCTCCTCATTCCACCGCGCCAAGGGACACCCCTGCAGCGCTGACGATGGCCCTGTTTGTTTTTTTAGTGGCAGGACGCGCGCCTTTCCTCATTTCCCCTTGTCCTGGTGGCCCCGCCGGCTTTTTTTCGGATGGGGAATGCAATTTCCCAGCGCGCAGTGTGATGAGCGTTTCTGTCGCCGTGGCTCGGTCTTCTCCACCGAGGTACGCAATGTGTGTGTGTGAGTGTGTGCACGGGGGAAGCTGGCCGCGTCTTTCTTTTTCCTCTTTCTTCTCTCGCACCCCCCCCTCTTAACGACGTTCTTGTTCTCTCAACTCTCGTTCACGTCGTGACTTGCCAATTACCAACCAACTGGGAGCGTTTACGCACCCAACCACGCTCTTTTGGGATTTCATCGGAGAGAGGTTTAGGATCAACAAAACTTTCAGCGGACCAGACTCCAACGGACCAACAGACATCGACACGAAACGGCCAAGACAAACATGAAGGGACTGGCCAACTTTGCGGTGGCGGCGGTGCTGGTGGCGGGTGCGGCGGCGGCGGCGGCGGACCAGCCGCACCAGCACATGCACCGGCACCGGCAGGCGCGCAAGGAGCAGGCGCGCGCGGACGCGGCGGCGGCGGCGGCAGCGGGGGGGGTGGTGCAGAAGCGGGCGACGGTGTACGAGCACCCGGTGGCGACGGCGTACGTGTACGCGGACGGGGCGGCGGTGGCGGTGGAGGAGGCGGACGAGTGCATCAAGGACGGCAGCTGCATTGTGGTGGGCAAGAGCACGCCGACGTTTGTGCCGCCGGTGCCGTCGTCGACGTCGAAGCTGGCGGCCGAGTTTTTTGAGTCCAAGACGAGCTCGTCGACGTCGTCGACAACTTCGACAACGTCGTCGTCCTCAACTTGGACTTCCACGACATCCTCGACGACGTCTTGGTCGACGTCGACAACGTCGTGGTCGTCTTCGACGGCGTGGACGTCGACATCGTCGTGGACGACGTCGTCGACGTCGACGTCGTCGTCAGCGTCGACGGCGTCGGCGTCGGTGTCGGCCGGCACCAGCGGCAGCGGCACCAAGTTCCCGAGCGGCAAGGTCAAGTGCTCCGAGTTCCCGTCGGCGTACGGGGCGCTGGCGGTGGACTGGGTGGGCCTGGACGGGTGGGCCAGCATCCAGTCGACGGGCTCGTGGTCGCCGGGGGTGAGCATCAGCGCCATCGTGGAGCCGGTCAGCGGCGGCTGCGTGGAGGGCTCGTTCTGCTCGTACGCGTGCCCGGCGGGCCAGACCAAGACGCAGTGGCCGACGACGTCGCAGGGCGCGACGGGCCAGTCGGTGGGCGGGCTCTGGTGCAACCAGGACGGCTACCTCGAGCTGACCAACACGGCCTTTGACACGCTCTGCATGGACGGGCTGGGCGGGCTGACGGTGGTCAACGAGATGTCGGAGCAGGCGTGCGTGTGCGGCACCAACTACCCCGGCAACGAGATGATGAACGTGCCGCTGGTGGCCGCCGCCGGCGGCTCGTACCCGCTGACGAACCTCGACGCCAAGGTGGCCTACCAGTGGCAGGGCAAGTACACCAGCGGCCAGTTCTACGTCAACAACAAGGGCGTCGCCGTCGAGGACGCCTGCGTCTGGAACAGCGCCAAGTACCCCCTCTCCGCCGGCAACTGGGCCCCCGTCAACATTGGCGCCGGCACCGACATCAACGGCGTCACCTACCTGTCCATCTTTGCCAACCAGCCCACCAGCGTGGCCCAGCTCGACTTTGACATTGAGATCACCGGCGACATTACCGCGCCCTGCTACCTCAAGGGCGGCTCCTACTACGGCGGCGGCAACGGCTGCACGGTGAGTTTTGCTTTTCGATCCCTCTTTGCTCTTTGATGCCCTGTTGAATGCCCTGTTTGATATTTTTGAATACTCTGTTGAATACCCTTTACATAATGCTCATGCTGACGAATCAGACCTCGCTCAAGAGCGGCGGCTCGGCCAAGATTGTCTTCAAGGACAGCTAGGCGTGTGCGGGCGTGACGGCGTGAGAGTTGGCTGCTGTGAGAGAAGGGCTGCTGGCGGCGTGCCGTGAGAGCCGCGTGTGAAGAGTTTTTGTCTGCGTTCCCTTTGTTTTTTCGGCTTCGTGGTTCGCCAGCCCCTCGCCCGGCGCCGGCGCCCCGTGCCGGACCGCGAGACGTGCTGGCGGACCGGCTCCGGGACCGGGACGGCCGTGTCATGCATCCGGGCCCGGTCCGGTTGGCGGTTTTCTACGTGCTAGTTGTAAATACGTGTCTGCTGTGTTTTGTGTTCACTTTGTCTGGTGATGCTTTGTCAGCTCGTAGCTATGCTTATTGGCTTGCTCCGGTCCACGCTGCGTCTGTGTGTGTGTGTGTGTAAATGCGCTAGAGAACGTACGCTAGCGCGCACTAACAAGTCGCCATCGCCGCCGCGACTGACGCGATTCTTCAGCTGCAGCACCATTGCAGCACAGCACACAGCACCGCAGGACGCACCGCACCGCACCGCACAGCACCGCACAGCACAGCACCGCACGACCCTAAACGCACTGACTCGGGTCTAGCCATGAGGTGCCATGGCCCCGCCGCCTGCTCTCGATGACGCCCCCGGGGCGTCTGCGGGCCAGCCGGAGCGGCCCTCGAGCCAAGCGCGGCTGGACGCGATCCTGGAGGTCTGTCACTGTTACTCTCTCACTGGCACTCACTGTCACTCTATGTCCCTCACTCTCACTCACTACCACTATCGCTCTGACCACCTCGCTGACCCGCTACCCAGACGGCCCGCCAGCGCGCCGAATCCCTCTCTGCCCGACGGCCGCTGGCCTTGGCCTCCATGGCGCCCCTGTCGCACAGCTCGCCGGCGGCGCCGGACCACGGCGGCCCGGCCGAGCCCGCGAGCCGTGCCGACGAGACCACCCGCATGGTCGGCGCGCCCGGCGGCCGCAGCCGACACCCCAACTACCTAAGCACGGCCACAGCCACGACCACGACCACGGCGCCGCCGGCAGCAGCAGCAGCAGCAGCAGCAGCAGCGTCTTCGGCTAGGGCGCCGGCGACAACGGCGACTCCGCGGTCGCGGAGACCACCCGGCGGCAGTCTGCGGCAAGGCCGGAACCACGGCGGCGGCAGCGGTGGCGGCGGCACCAGACCGGCAGCGGCCAGCGGCGAGTCCGGCTGGTGGAGCCCGCTACTGGCAAACGTGCAGTCGCTGGAGCTTGAGAACACGGGCAGCGTGGCCCGGGACCACCTAGCATTGGGTGAGTGAGGGGGGGAGGGAGAGGGGGAGAGAGAGGGGGGGAGAGAGACTGCGCACGCGGGAGAGAGAGGGGGGGGGGGAGAGAGAGAGAAGAGCGCACGCGGGAGAGAGTGCGCACGCGGGAGAGAGAGAGAGAGAGAGAGAGAGAGAGAGAACCACGGGAGAGAACTAACGACAGAACGCACGTTTCTTGCGTGGCTGCGGACGTCGCTGTCCTTTGCGTCGATTGGCATTGCGGTGACGCAGCTGTTCCGGCTCAACACCAGCACGCAGAGCGCCGCCGACGGCCAGCTGGGCGCGCTGCGGCGCGTCGGGCGGCCGCTGGGCACGGCGTTCCTGGCCGTCAGCATCCTGGTGCTGTTCCTGGGCTACCGCCGCTACCTGCAGAGCCAGCAGTGGATCCTGCGCGGCCGCTTCCCGGCCAGCCGCGGCACCGTGCTCCTGGTCACGCTGGTGGCGCTGGCCCTGATGGCGACATCGCTCGTCGTGGTGGTGGTCCTGCGGGCGCGGTAGGGTTCGCTCGTCGTGGTGGTCCTGCGGGCTCGGTAGGGATTGGTTTTGGATTTGATGGTGGATGTTGGGTTCGGAAGGATGTTGGGATCTGGATGGCTGGCTTGGGATCTGGATAGCTGGCTTGGGATCTGGATACTGGATGCTGGGATCTGGATGCTGGATGTTGGGCTTCGGAATGCTGGATTTTGATATCGGACTGCTGGATGGCTGGCTGCTGGGAGCTGATGCCGGACTCACTGTATGAACAAAAGTTCAAAGACACGATGCTGATGAGGCTGCGATCCAATCACGGCCCCACTATCGAATGACCCACACGCCCTTCGTACCTTCCGTCCTTCCAACTCTCTCTTCAAATCCTCCAGTCCTTCAAATCCTCTAACTCTTCAATCTTAAGTCCTCCAGTCCTTCAAATCCCCAACTCTCCCATGAAGGCGGTCGACGTGCCGGCCTTTGCGGCGGCGCAGCTGGAGCTGCTGGCGGCCGAGCTGCAGAGCGAAATGGCCGAGACGACGGCGGCCGTGGGCGGGCACACGCCGGCGGCGCTGCAGCGGGCGGGCCTGGCGCTGACCAACCTGACGGTGGGCGGGCGGCGCACGGGCATGGGCGGGCGCACGGTGCTGACGCTGGAGCCGGACGCGGCGCTGTCGAAGCCGCGGGGGCCGAGCGGCGGCGGCGGCGGCGGCGGGTCGGCGCCGGAGCTCCCGGAGCACGGCCTCCGCACGGGCGACATTGTGCTGGCGGCCGAGCAGGCGGGTGGCAGCGCCAAGAAGCGCGAGATGCGCGAGCTGGAGCAGCGCGGCGTGCGCGGGGTGGTGACGCGGGTGCGGCGGTCGGCGCTGGAGGTGGCGGTCGACGACAGCAGCAGCAGCAGCAGCGGCGGCGGCGACGACGGCACCCATCTGGACGCGCTGAGCAGCAGCCCCCGCGTGTGGCTGGTCAAGCTGGCGGACGAGGTCACGCACAGGCGCATGGCGGGCGTGATGAAGAGCCTGCAGGCCTTGCCCGAGGCAAGCTACTCGCAGCTGCAGCGGGTGGCGTTTGGGCTGGCGGCGCCGACGGCGGCAGAAACCGAAGCAGAAACCGAAGCAGAAACCGAAGCAGGCGAGCCGATTGCGTGGGTCAACGCGGCGCTGAACGAGGCGCAAAAGGCGGCGGTGCGGTTTGCGCTGGCGGCGGGCGAGCTGGCGCTGATCCACGGGCCGCCGGGCACGGGCAAGACGGCGACGCTGGTGGAGCTGATCCTGCAGCTGGCGCTGCGCCGCGGGCAGCGCGTGCTCGTGTGCGCGCCGTCCAACGTGGCCGTCGACAACCTGGTGGAGCGCCTGGCGCCGCACGGCGTGCCCATGGTGCGCCTGGGCCACCCGGCGCGGCTGCTGCCGTCGGTCGTGGCCCACTCGCTCGACGCGCTGACGCAGGCCTCGGCCGCCGGCGCCATTGTCGCGGATGTCCGCGCCGACATGGACGCCCAGCTGGCGCTGCTGGCCCGGGGGGGTGGCGGGGGTGGCGGCGGCAAGGGAAAGAGCGCCGGGTCGAGGTCCGGGGGCGGGTCCGGGTCCGGGTCCGGGGGCGGGTCCGGGGCCGGAGCCGGAGCTGGCCGCAAAGGCCTGTCACGTGCCGAGCGCCAGCGCGCCTACGCGGCACTGCGCGACCTGCGCCGCGAGTTCCGCGAGCGCGAGCGCCGCTGCGTGCGCGACCTCGTCGCCGGCAGCCGCGTGGTGCTGGCCACGCTGCACGGCGCCGGCGGCAGCCAGCTGCGCGGCCTTGGCGGTGGCGACGACGCCGCCGCCGCCTTTGACACCGTCGTCATTGACGAGGCCGCCCAGGCCCTCGAGGCCCAGTGCTGGGTGCCCCTGATCACGGCCCGCAAGGCCGTGCTGGCCGGCGACCACCTGCAGCTGCCGCCGACGGTCAAGTCGGCAGCCAAAAAGGGCGCCTCGGCCGGCCTCGCCTACACCCTCTTTGACCGCCTGATCGACCTGCACGGCGACGCCATCAAGCGCATGCTGACCACCCAGTACCGCATGCACGAGCGCATCATGCGCTTCCCCTCGGATGCACTCTACGGCGGCCGCCTCGTCGCCGCCGACGCCGTGCGCTCCCGGCTGCTGCGGGATCTCTGCTACGGTGGCAGCGGCGGCGGCGGCGGCAGCGGAGGCAGCGGAGGCAGCGGAGGCAGCGGAGGCAGCGGAGGCAGCGGAGGCAGCGGCGGCGGCGGAGGCGGCGGCGGCGGCGGTGGCGGCGGTGGCGGCGGTGGCGGCGGCAGCGGCAGCGGCGGCGACGGCGGGTCGGCCTCCTCTGTCGCCGACGTCGACGACACGCGCGAGCCGCTCATCTTTATCGACACGCAGGGCGGCGACTTTCCCGAGACCACGGAGGAAGCCGGGTCGGCAGCGGGGGCGGCGGCGACGACCACCGCGCGCGGCCGCAGCCTCCTCGGCGACAGCAAGAGCAACGCCATGGAGGCGCTGCTGGTGCGGCAGCACGTGCGCAGCCTCGTGGCGGCCGGCGTGCGGCCGGCAGACGTGGCCGTGGTCACGCCGTACAATGCGCAGCTGGCGCTGCTGGCGCCGCTCAAGGCCGTCTATCCCGGCCTCGAGCTCGGCAGCGTCGACGGCTTCCAGGGCCGCGAGAAGGAGGCCGTCGTCGTCAGCCTCGTGCGCAGCAACAGCGCCGGCGACGTCGGCTTCCTGGCCGAGAAGCGCCGCCTCAACGTCGCCATGACGCGCCCCAAGCGCTCGCTGACCGTCATTGGCGACTCGGAGACGGTCAGGCGGTGGGTTCTTTTCTCTTCTCGTTCTTCTCGTTCTTCTCTTCCGTCCTCTGTTTTACTTTCTCTCTCCCCTCCTCTTCTCGTCTCTCCTCCCCCCTCCCCGTCTCTCCTCCCTCCTTCTGACCATCAGCGGCGGCGCCTTTCTCAAAAGCTGGATGGACTTTCTCGAGGAGCATGCCGACCTGCGGTACCCGGACCTGGCCGCCCTGGCCGAGTGAGGCTGCGAGTCGCCGAGACGGCCATGCCGACGCTCGGGCCTCGCAAAGAGCATTCCTGCACGAAAAAGACATTACGCAACGCCGACGATCAAACCGACGGCGTCCAAGCTCGGCCGAAACGTCACGTTTGCCTCTACGGAGTGCTGGCACGGGTCTCCCAAGACGCTGTAGCCTCGCTGGTCATTTGCGTTGGGGCGCCACGTTCAGGGTGCAGAGCCGCCGGCTAGCGCTACGAGGCCCAAACGCAGGCACATGGCCGCAGCGTGGATGCTGCGCTTGGGACCTGCGTCTCCCAAGTAATACTCCGACTCTTCTTACATGCACTACTGCACGCGCCCCGCCCACTCCACCTGCGCGCCTTTTAATCTTTCGAGTA
Source organism: Graphilbum cf. rectangulosporium (assembly GCA_019925645.1). NCBI lineage: Eukaryota > Fungi > Ascomycota > Sordariomycetes > Ophiostomatales > Ophiostomataceae > Graphilbum > Graphilbum cf. rectangulosporium. Next base: position 124,280 of record JADHKI010000015.1, read on the forward strand.
CGGAGTGGTAACGGCTGCGGCGTCGAGAAGGTGCGTCCGGCATGCCCACGCGTCTCGTCATTGCGCCTGCCGGCATCGTCCGTCTCCATTGTGCCTGCCGTTGGCATCGGTCACGTCTCCAATGTGCCTGCCTCCATGCTCGTCCTTGTGCCTGCCGTTGGCGGTCACACGTCTCCATTGCGCCTGCCGTTGGCATCGTTCACGTCTCCATTGTGCCTGCCGTCCTTGTGCCTCATGCCTGCCAATGTATTTTAGGCCACTCAGCCGCTCCACTCCAGTGCGACCCTTCTCAAACAGCGCACCTGTCGTCTCATCCGGCCTTTCCTGCCCTCCCGCAACCGGTTAGTCAAGCCAAAAACGGCATGCAGCCAAAGGGGGAAAGGGGGGGGCCGCCTTCCTTCTCGAGGCGGAGTGGACAAAAAGCTTTTTCCCCAAACCCGCTCGCTCGCGCCGCCCGGCTGTTTCATGGCGTGGCCTGTGTGTTGTTGGCGCCACGCCCGTGGCCGCTGGGTCCTGCCCTCGACTTCTTCCGCGCCCGGATCTCCAGCGGTGCCCCCAGATCCCCCCCCCCCCCCCCCTTTCACTGATGCTGTAGCTAGGGGGGTCCACCCTGCCCACACTCTCTGTATCTTTGCGCATTGTGCAGATGCGCCTCAGCAGCCCCTACTTGCAATCCACTAAGAAGGCCTATCTCCCCCCTCCTCTCGTTTTCTTTATCCTCCCTCTTCCTCTCTCTTTTTCGTCTTCTTTCTGCCTTTTACGCCGGGCCGTCGCTGCTGGTCGTCCTCATCCTCCTCTCCTCGTTCTCTTCCTCCTCTCCTCCTAATTCTCTTCACCCTCCTCCTCTCCTCCCCTCCTCCTCTCCTCCTCTCCTCCTCCTCTCCTCCTCCTCTCCTCTCCTCCTCCTCTCCTCCTCTCCTCCTCTCCTCCTCCTCCCACTCTTCCCCCCCCCGGATGTCTGCCGCTGGCTCGACAAACATCTTGGCCTCTCTCCCTCCTTGTCTCTCCCTGCTCGGCCGGCCACGAGCTTCCCCGGCGCCTGGAATGTGCTCGTTCCCCGCCAACGTCGCTCCATAGGCACTTTTCGGCCTGGTCCAAGCAATGCAAACGAGAGCCGCCGACAAAGCCAGGATCCGAGTCCCTTTGTCGCCAGACCAGCCGGCCTTGCGCTCACCGGCTTTTGAATAGAGGCTTCTGGTGCTAATGGCCTGACTGTCCTACGCTACTTGTCTCTCTCTCTCATATTTCCTCTCTCCCTCTCCCCCCCTCCCTCTCCCCCCCTCCCTCTCCCTCCCCGTGGCCTGGCGCCTCGCTGCAAGCCAAAACCGCCATGAAAAAAGCCACCTTTTTCAATGCGCCGGCCGCCGGCCCCGGCTCCGGCTCCGGCTCCGGCTCCGGCTCCGACCGCGTCAGGACCACCAGCCGCCAATCCATCCGGGGCCGCATCTCCGCGCCCATCCTCATCCCCAACGCGCTGACTCCGGCCGACGCCCCGCTCACCGCCTATGCCTCCGTCTCTTCGCCCATGTCGCCCCTCGCTGCCATCCCGACGCCCATGTCGGCTCCTCCAACCGGAGGGCCGCCACCGCCGCCGCCGCCGCTTTATCTTCATCCTCATCCTCCTCCGAGCCCGGCTCCCGCTACCGGACGCGCCCTCCTGAGCGCCGACGCCCTCTCCGCCGAAGAAGACGGCCCCCTCGGCAGGCCTTCCCCGTCACGCACAGTCAGGCCCATCACGCCCTTGTCCGACGATATGGCCGACCCGTCGGCCGCCGACCCCGACGCCGACACCCATCACGGCCCGGCCTCGCCGCCCGGAGCCATGCTGGTTCTGACCGAGTCCGAGTTCACCTACTCGGAGCCCGAAAGCCCCCCGCGGCCGTCCCGTCCGACCGGAGCCATGCCGCCTTCGCACACGACGGCCACGTCCAGTCCATCTCCTTCTTCTGCCGCCGCTGCCGCCGCTGCTGCCGCCACTGCCGTGGACCTGCCGCCGCCCATGACGTTTGTGCAGCCGCCAAACTCGGGCCCGGCGTCGTCCACGGCCAGCGCCAGCGCCACCCTCGCCGCCTCCGTGACCGGCCTCACTCCCTCTCCGGCCCCCCGCCACCGCACCAACCCCAGCACGCTGCGCTACTCGCAGATCAGCGCCACCTCCACCGGCGGCGGCAGCTACGTCGGCGGCGGCACCGGCAGCTACGGCGGCACCGCCAGCGGCAGCGGCACCATCACTAACAGCCCGCCCCAGCGCAAGAAGTCGACGCTGCGCGGTGCCCTCAGCAAGCTCTTTGGCCGCCGCAAAAAGGTCGTCAGCCAGATCGCACCCTCCACCTCCTCTACCGTGCAGAGCCAGGGCCAGGGCCCCGAAAAGGGGCCACAGCATCGCAGTGTCCGCTCGGTAAGACCTCTGTGCTGTGCCGTGCTGTGCCGTGTCGTGTCGTGCCGTGTTAGACTGACCAGATCAGGATCCTACCGTTCTCGGGCGCCTCCCCAAGGAAAACGAACACGAACCAAAGCGCTCCGCCTCGCTGCCCATTACCGAGTTCGACCGCGCCCTGCGCTCACACTCGGTCGGGCCGCCCGACGACCTCAACACCGTCGACGACAGCCTACGCGAATCCTTTGATGTCGAAGGAGGCGAGGGGTCCAGCATCGATGCCAACGGCCGCCGCTGGGCCGCCGCCTCTACACACCGCCTGCTGTTCGCCCAGCACGGCCGCCGCGGCATGGGCGGCAGCTTTGGCGCTGCCATTGGCAGCAACGGCGATCTCCTCAGCAGCGGCGAGTGGGCCGGCCTGTCTCCCCGCCCGGCCAGTGCCCACGGCCGCGGCAGCAGCCGCCTCTCGTCCACCGGGCCCATCATCGGCCGAGACGTGCGCAGCAACAGTGCCATTGGCCTGAGCGTCGGCGGCGCCATCATCCACGGTGGCGGCGGCGGCGGCGGCGGCGGTGGCGGCGGCGGCATCCACAACCCCGAAGACATTGGCCGCGCCATCACCTCGGACGCGCCGCCGGGGAGCAGCATGAATCTCGCCCAGAAGCGCCGCTCTCGCTCCCTCTCCGGCCTGCGAGAGCTCGCCCTGGATCGCCAGTCGCTGACCCGTGTGCGCAACGACGAGATCCGGTTCTGGCGCGAAAGCAACGACCTCGCCTTCTTGTCTCCGCTGTCCTCGGCCCCGGACATGGATCTGGATGACGAAGACAATGACAGCCAAGACGGCGATGACGGCGACGACGACGGCGACGGCGAACACGACGACAGCGATGTCGACGGCGAGCTGCACAACCAAGAGGCTCTCGGCGAAGAAATCGCCAACGCCTCCCCCTTCCGTAGGCGCGGGACAGACGCCACCCTAGGGCTGGCCATGCCGGCTCTGACGGAGTCGCCCGCTCGGCGGCGGCAGCAGCAGCAGCAGCAGCAGCAGCAACAGCAGCAGCAAGAACAGAAGGAGAAGGAACAGAAAGAGAATCAACAGAAAGAGAGGCAACAGAAAGAGAGACAAGAAAAAGAGAAGCAGCAGCAGCAAGAACAAAAGGAGAAACTACAACAACAACACCAACTACTCTCCCCCCTACTCCCCTTGACGCCCAATCAGACTTTTTCCTTTGGAAACCTGGTCAACCCGGGCGCGGCCCCGGCTACGAAGCTCGCCCCGCAGGCGCCGACCACGGACTCCCGCCTTGGCTCTCTGGAGAACCGCATGCACCGCGTCGAACGGGTGGTCGACCAGCTCTGCCACACCGTGCCCGGCTTCAAGCCCCCACCGACGACATCCCCCACGGCCGAATACGCTCCGCGGTCCGCCGCCGCCGAGAGGTACACCGACGCCTCGGCCCCGCCAACCATCCCGGCCATTTACCAGACGGCGACCGCCGACAGTGGCGCCGAGCCACGCGGCGCCCCCCCAAACGTGGAGAGCCCGCCCTTTGCGCTGGCGGCGTCGCGCTACAGCAGCAGCCGGCACTCGGCCACGTCGGGCCACTCGTTCGAGTCGGACCTGCACTCGCACACGTCGTTTGGCGACGGCCCGACCTTTGTCGGCTCCCTGCACCCGCCGTCGAGTTCTACCACCACCACCTCTACTGCCACCGCCACCACGACGCAGCAGACACTGCAACATGCCACGGTGCCCATGGCCAGCCCAGGGCTGTTTACGAGCTTTGGTCCGGCCGCTGCCCACGTGGCGTCGGCGTCGGCGTCGGCGTCGGCGTCCGCGTCCATGCGGCCGGCCTCCACGTCGACGACCGTGCGCGGAGCTGCCAGCCTGCCGGCTCTCGATGGAAAGGGTGCCGCCGCTGCCTCATCACAGCCGCTCGCCCCGTCGGCCGACATTCTGGCCCAGCTCGAGACGGAGCGCGCTGGCCGCCAGGCGCTGGAGGCCCAGGTGAAGAAGCTCAACGAGCGGGTCAACGTCTTGTCCACCACCATGTACGCCATGCTACGCGAGCCCACCCCGAGATCACGCGCCAGCCGCGAGCCGCTCTCGTCTCCGACCTCGGCGTGCAGCCTGCCGTCGCCGTCGGAGCCTGCCAGTGCGTCGGCGTACTCGGTCAAGTTCTCCAAGCCTCTGGCGGCGTCGCCCAGCCGGGGGTCTGGGTTTACCGGGACGGCGACGACGGCGACGGCGATGACGACGGCAACGGGGACGGGCTCCGGGGCCGGGACCGGGACTGGGGCCGGCTCAGAGGGTGGTCTGGCGCGCGAAGACGACAGCTTGCAAGGCAACAACGGCGTGGGCGCCAAGGACAGCAGAGGCAAAGCTACGGAGGATGCGAAGCAGCAGAAGAAGGCGGCTAGAACGCTGAGTCTCGGCCAGCTGACGCTGGGCAAGAGCACGGTGAAGACGTGAGCGTGTGCGTGAGCGTGTGCGTGAGCGCTCGCCCAACAAGCTATATACATTCGTTATTTGGATCCATTTTGTTTATTATGAGCCTTGTAATTTTTTCCTTATCAGGGCCTGTAGATTAGCGTCAGTGCGACGATTCTTATTGATTGTCCAGGCACCTTCTGCATCTGGCTAGCACGCTGCCGGCTCGGTCAACGTATACGGTTCTCCCGCTCTTCTTTCCTTCCAGGCGTTTCTCTAGCGTCTCCCTGTGCTGTCTTACTGTCTGTACTGTCTGTACTGCCTGTAAGATACTGTCTGTACTGTACTGTCCACGTCTACGTCCACGCCCACTCTTTACTGTCCCCTCCACGTCCACTCCAGCGATAACAGCGCTTATCCCTCGGAAATTGCTGCTGCCGCAAAAAGGGTTTCCGTCGCAACTGCTGCCGCCTCTGCAAATCCGCTCCTCTTCCGCCACCCACCATTGTCGACACGATCTCTGCTTTCGCCTCGTCTCTCTTTTTGTTCTTTTTTTTCCCGCCGCCGCCGCCGCTTCTCTCCGCCATGGCGTCCAAAGTCGCATGGGTGGACTGGTCCAAGACCACGCAGTCCAAGGACTACCGCGGGGCGAGCTCCTTTGCGACCTTTATGATTATCGGGCGTACGTGTTCAGTCTTGCTCATTGTTTCGTTTGTGTCCGGTTCTTGGGATCTTGCTCTTTGTTTGTTCGTTTGTCCGCTGACCAGCAGCGGTGTGCTTCTTCCTGGGCATCCTCTTTGCCTACTTCCCCTACGACTTCCCGCTGCTCTGGACGTCGGACCCGGTGCCGCCGGCGTACTACGACCAGCTGGAGACGCACCTCAAGTTTATCCACCAGTCGCCGCCGCTGATTGCGCGCCTGCTGTCCATGGTGATCAGCCTCGGCTTCCTCGGCTTCTTCATCAAGCTCTTCCGGCCGTCCGAGGCCAACCTGCTCTTTGACGGCGCCTCGCTCGTGCTCTACCTCATCGGCACCGGCGTCTACATTGCCAACATTGTCCACGGCCTGCGCACCGTCAGCGCCAACATCTGGGACGACCCCACCGCCACCGAGGCCCACTCCGGGCCCCTCACCGGCGACATCCTCCTCGGCCGCGAGGACAGCCTCAAGGTCCTCTCCGCCTCCAACACCATCCTCGCCACCATCCTCGTCGGCGTCCTCATCCTCCAGGCCGGCCAGTGGTACGCCGAGCGCCGCGAGGCCGACGAGCAGGCCGCCCCGGCCTCCGCCCACGCCGCCGCCGCTCCCGCCTCCGACGACGGCAAGAAGGCCTCGGCCAGCACCAAGAAGAAGCAGTAAACCCGCGGAAAGAGAAACACGCGGATGGGACAAGGACGGGCTGGCGAGGGGCTCCGGGAGGCGGAGGCGGCGGAGGCTGTCGGCGGTCTCTTTGCAGCCTGTTGCTGTTCTTCTGCTCGGGCGCTCAACCTGGGGCGCGGAATAGGTCACCACGCACACATTGTAACAAGAGTAACTTTTTATTGGTCTCCGTCCCCGGTCAACAAGGCCCGTCGCTCAGTGATATCAAGGAACAATGGAAAACTAAAACGGATGCCAACTGCCAACAAATACTCCAAACGCCCGTCTCTATGTGGTATCTTGTGTCGTAACGAGAAAGAACAATGATGAAGATGAAAGATGACGAAAAATATAAACCGACAGAAAAACGCAGAGCTACCATCGTAATGGCGATGGCGCACTGGCCCCTGCGGATTGCTCAGACCTCTTTGCGGCGGCAATCATGCCGCTAAACGTGGTTTGGCGGTCCTCGCTGCGCGGGCGGCGGTGTGCCGATGTCTTGAGCGGTGCCACCTCGGGAAAGAGCCCGGTCTCGGCCAGGTCGTCGCGGAAGGGATCGGCCAGCGCGAGCGAGCTCAGGTCGACGCCAACATTGATCGTCTCCGTGCTCGGCTCCCGATCCGGTGTTTGCCGTCCCCCGTGCGCCGGCGCCGGCGCCGGCGCCGGCGCCAGCTGCGCCTGAGAAGAGGAGCGCATGCCCCGGATGGGCGCCACCGCCATGGAGTCGCGTGTGCGGCGCCCCAGGGCTGTCGGGGGAGGAGGTGGCGGCGAGGGTGTCAGCCGCACAAACGGAGCGGCGCCGTTGACTTGGGCCGTCGCTGATGTCGCTGATGTCGCTGATGTCGCTGAAGCCGGGGGCTTCCGGATAAAGTCGGTGCGGAATGCCGAGGCCTCTCCCTGCGGCTTGGGCGAGCTGATGGACAGGGGGTGCTTGATAATGTTGCCAAACGACGAGGTGGACCGACGGAACTGCGCGTCGGGGAAGCGGCCGTGGCCGCGAAGTCCGTCGTGCTGGTGGTGGTAGGGGTGGCGGCGGCGGCGGCGGCGGCGGGCCCAGAAGAACCAGGCGGCGGCGGCCAGCAGAAGCAGGCCGCCGAGGCCGCCCAGGACGCCGCCGACAACCGAGCTGGCCGCTGGCCTGGAGGACGACTTGCTGCCGGCTGGGGAGGTGGTCAAAGGCGTTGTTGGCGTTGTTTCTGCTGGCGTGGCTGGCGTTGTTGTTTCTGCTGGCGTTGCTGGCGTTGCTGGCGTTGTTGGCGTTGTTGGCGTTGTTTCTGCTGGCGTTGCTGGCGTTGATTCTGCTGCCGTTGCTGCCGTTTCCAGCGTCGCCGATGCTGCCGCGGCCGGTGCGCTCGTCGTGGGAATGGTGGCAAAGGGAACGGCGTTTTGGTTTGCGCTCTTGTAGCACGCCCCGTCGTCGCCACACGAGTAGCCAAAGGGACAGCAGGTGTCGGTGCCACAGCGCGGCAGCTGTGCGTTGAGGGCCGTGGTCTTGATGCTGGAGTTGGGGTGGAGAGCCGGGTCCTGCAGGCTCACGTCGCAGGGGATGACGCGGACAGTGGTGCAGTCGACGGTGGCGGGACAGCAGAGCAGCGTTGTGTTTCCGGCGAGGACGTTGCAGACGGAGTCGGCGGGGCAGCAAAAGGTGCTGGGGAGGTGTGCGGCGGCGGCTTGGGGACACAGCGAGAAGCTGGCCGAGCATTGCGATGAGGTCGAGCGCCCAAAGAGAACAAGAGCGTCCGTGGAGATGGCGAACGCAGCCGTGGCCTGAAACTGGGCCACGGCAGCCAGCAGCCAGGCTGCTCTGTGCATCATTTGTGGATTGTGTTGGCGTGAGTTTTCTGGAAAGGCTGGGTACTGTGAAGGTGAAGCTGGCGAGACAGTGATTTGACGAAGCAGAGGTAAAGGTCAAAGTGATACAGAGGCTGAAAGATCAAAAAGTCAAAGTGGTACAAGTAGGTAGGCCTTGGAGAGGCGGCGGCAAGACGAGATTCATATATAAGCAGTGAAAGAAAACCGGTGATTCATGAAGGAGCCGCCAGGGCTGGAGAATGACTGGAAGCCACCAGGACTCTGAGATGAGCACACTAGAAAACGAAGCAGCAGACAAAGAAACAAAAAAGGTTGAAAATGACAGGAAACAAAGCAGACTGTTTGGGGAAACAAATAATGTGATATCTTGAAAGAAAGCGGAGCCACGGACGGACAGGGGTGGGCAGAGGGAGGAGAAGTTAGAGAGTCAGGGTGGGCAGAGGGAGCAGAGGGTAAGAGAGTCAGGGTGGGCGGAGGGAGCAGAGGGTTAGAGAGTCCAGGGTAAACGACTGGGCAGCACTTTCCGGCGCAGAGAGAGGATGCTCAGTCCAGGTGGACATCTGTCCTGGATGCCAATGGCTGCCGGGACCCGTGGCTGCCAGCTGACCAGAAGCATCACAAATCTGGCTCAAGGAACAGCCTCAGGGTTGCTGCAGTCGGCGCAAAAGAAGCGAGTGGACACGGATGGTTGAAACGGGGATCCGGATGGCCAAACAAAGCATCCTCTCTCTGCTCTGAGTGCCCCCCCCATCTCTTATCACGCAAAGGCCCCCATTGCCGATCCCGTTGCAACTCCAGCAAGGGTTGAGATCTCGCGTGGTGTCGTAATGACGCGGCGGAGGGCGGAGCACTCTCTGCTCGTAGGACCACAGATGCGCATCCGCCGTGTACGTTGTGGATGGTGCGACGGGGCGGGCGCAAAGTGTTTCATCGGAGCGCCGCGCTGGGCGACTCACGGACCATGGACGACTCACGGACCAGCTTTTGAGGCAGCGCCGTTTCGCTATTGGGTGGATCCGAGCGGCAGCAGAACCAGCCACTGGCTGGTGGCCAAGCGCTTGGCGAGCGCTGGATCGGCGCACATGGTTGGCCCGCAGGCTTCGTTTCTGGCGGCTTGCAGCTTTGCGCTTTGCAGCTTTGCAGCGGCAACTGCAGCGTGAACCATTTTCCACTGCCGATGCTCTTCGATCGTAAGTTGTCTTGATCGTGAGTTGCTCTTATGTCGCTCTTGGACGCTCTTGGACGCTCTTGGATACTCTTGGACGCTCTTCTATCCATTCCGCTCGCAGCAGCGCCCAGGTCATCTCTGCCGTCTTCCGTCCGACGTGCCTATGCCTTGTATTCCACAGCTCGCCGTGGTCCGCCACAGCACGTGGTGTTCTCAGCGGCTTTGTGACAGTCTCAAGACGGCGGAGGGACTGTCATCGTATCGGCCGTGGCAGCTCACTGGCTGTGATGTAGAAAGATAATGTAGAGAGAAGAGTAGAGACGAATTGCAGAGACGAGTTGCAAAGACGAGTTGCAAAGACGAGTTGCAAAGACGACTTGTAAAAGACGAGTTGCAAAAGATGAAAATGGCAAAAGACATATTAAAAAGACGTTTCAAGACGAATGCCAAAGGACAGCGAGCAGAAAAGGCAAACAGGAAGGAGCGACGCCGACACGCTCAAAAGCCGTGTCCGGCAGGCACGATCTACAAGTCGGCCTCTGCAAAGGCTTTGCTTGGAGTCATCCATCACGTGTGCGCATCTCCTATAGACAACGTAAGATGACGAGAATGATGCCAGACGTTCTCTGGGTTTACGTTTCTGTTCCCATTCTTTTTTCTCTTTCCCATTCTTTTTTCTCTTTCCCTTTTTTTTTCTCTTTCCCTTTCTCCTTCTTTTTCTTTCTCTCTTTCTCTCACTCTTTTTCCATTTCCCTTTGCTATTTTCTCTTTTTCTTCTCTTCCTCTTCTCTCCTCTTCTCTTCCCCCCCTCTCCTAACCGCCTGGCCCTGCCAGGCACATGACTGGCCGCGGCTGCTGCCGCGCGGTATGCCAGGCCACAAGTCCGGCCGAGGACGCATCAGCCCGGCGACTACTGGCGAGCAGCAAGGCGCCGTCTGCACCACAGCCGCCGGGTCGCGATGCTCTCGCGCCGCCGCCTGCTCTCGCGCCGCCGCCCGCTCTCGCAGTCGCGCCGTGCGTCTCGCAGTCTCGCAGTCTCGCCGTGCTCGTCTCGCCTGGCGCTTTGCACCCGGCGCCTCCTCTTGTCTGCTTGGCGCGCGTTCAGATGTAGAAACAAGTCACGTATATAAGAGAACAGTCACGCATAACAGCAGTCGAACAGCCACGTATAATAACTCATGTTGTCTTGCGTATCGCAGACGTGGTATCAAGTGCTACTGCCGTTGTTCATCGCCCGGCCGTTGCCCTGCCCTTGGTTCTATCCAGAACTCCATACCCTCCATATCTTCATATCATGATGCGAGCGACCACGTCGAGCGACCACGATGAGACCGAAACCAATGCGAGCCGAAAGCGAATCCAATCACCAAACCGAATGTTCAAGCGAAATCAATCACCGAACCAATCACCGAATATCACCGAATCCATCACCAACCATGAACCAAAACCACGAACCAAAACCCAAAAAGCTTCTGCACCTTAGATGAGCAGAAAATCCCATCCCTTCATCTGCATGACGTCGCGCCAGTGGATGTACTGCTGGGCGCTGTCGCACAGGGAGCCGACAGACTGCGGCGAGCGGGGCGACGAGGCCGCGTGCTGCTGCTGCTGCTGCTGTTGTTGTTGTTGTTGTTGTTGCTGTTGTTGTTGTTGTTGTTGCTGCTGCTGTTGCTGTTGTTGTTGCTGCTGCTGCTGCTGCAGCAGGAGCTCCTGCTGCTGCCAGACCTCGGTCAGCAGCGAGACGAGGCGGCCAAAGGAGCCGACGTCGGCGAGGGGCCCCATCTGGTGGAGGCGGTCGGCGAAAAAGGCGCGGAAGGCGGAGCCGGGCAGGGAGGCGGCGCCGGCCATGAGGTAGACCCAGACGACGCAGCGGTCGAAGCCGGCGGGCCCGCAGGGGATGGTGTGCAGGACGGCGGTCAGCTTGTCGACGAGGCCGACGCAGCTGGCCTGGGCCGGGTGGAAGCCGGGCACGAGCGAGCACAGGTAGACGCGGGCGGCGAGGCGGAAGGCGGCCGTCATGTTGCGGCTCAGCTGGCGCGGGCTGAGAGAGCCGTTGGCGTTAAAGGGCAGCTTGGCCGGCGCCTCGCCCATCTCGGTCAGGCCGATCTGCTCGCCCAGCACGCTGACGTGCTGGCACAGCGTGATGTCGTCCATGCCCGTGGCCTTGAGCGCCTCGAGGCAGGCAATCTCCGAGACCAGGTACATGACGCGGTCCTCGCAGCCCATCAGCTCGCGCAGGCCCAGCGACGACGCCTGCGGCGCCGACAGGTGCTTTTCGCGGTACGTGTGCGCAAACGTCGGCGCCCGGCCCTGCATGGTGGCGCCCAGAATGTCGATCCAGGCCGTGAGCGTCATGTTGAAGGGGGGGGGGAGCGGCGCCGGGGTCCCGGAGGAGGCGGCGCCGAGTGTCTTGCCCTCCGTCACCACCAGCCGCGGCAGCTCCATCTTCTGCACCAGCGAGGCCACGGCCTGGAAGTGCTGGTGCCAGGGCACGTCGGGCAGCGCGTCGTCGAAGTGGCCGACGGAGCACTGGAAGAAGATGAGCCCCAGCGCGGCCTCGAGCACCTGCTGGTGGTTCTCGTCGCGCGACAGCGCATCGCACAGCGCCGAGATGGTGGCGTAGCGGTGGCGCATAATGTCGCCGTCGAGCTCGGCGGCGCCAGCGCCGGCGCCGGCGCCGGCGCCGGCCGCCTTGATGTGCTGCGCGGCAATGCTCAGGCAGCAGTGCAGGTAGCACTTGTTGCTCTGCAGCGCCGGCAGGATCAGGTCCGAGCCCACGGACCCGTGCTGGTTGGTCTCGAGAATGGGAAAGACGGTCGGCAGCACGTACTGCACAAAGTGGTCCAGCAGCCGCTGGTCGCCCTCGTCGAGCTCGACGGCCACCTGGCACGAGCTGGTCGTTGTCGCCATGGTCATGGATGCCGATGATGATGCCGGCACCAGCCCGGGCACCGGCCCCGGCACCGGCCCCGGCACCGGCGCGCCGTGGGCAAAGTCGAAAAAGTGCATGTTGAGCGTCTCCTCGGCCAGCGACTCGCGCCGGTCCGAGTAGACCTGCTCGGGCCAGGCGGCGCTGCTGCTGCTGCTGCCGCTGCTGCTGCTGCTGCTGCCGCTGCCGCTGCCGTCGGGGGCTGTGCCCACCGGCACGGCCATGCCGAGGCCCATCATGTCGGCGCCGCCGCCCACGGGACCGCCGAGGCTGCCGTCGAGAAGGAGTCCTCCTGCTCCCCCTGCGCCAGCACCACCACCTCCGTACGACGCGAGGTACGGCGGCGGCGTGTGAAAGGTGCTAAAGGTCGAGGTCGAGGACTCGTGCAGCGTGGGCACGTCGTCGACGTACATGTGGCGCTCCGTCTTGATGTCGACCTCGTACGGCGCCGCCGCGTAGGCGCCGGCAAACATAAAGTCGGGGTGCATCTGCGGCGTGGAAAAGGCGCTCGTGCTGCTGCCGCCGAGGCCGCCGTCGTACTCGGACGTCGGCGGCGGGCTGTTGAAGTTGTACGCCGAGTAGTGCGAGTCGATCGACGCCGACCGCGTGCGGTCCAGCGCATCCGCAAAAGTCGCCGGCGTCGGCAGCGGCGGCAGCAGCGGCAGCTGCGATGGCGAGCCGGAACCGGCGCCGGCACCGACACCGGCACAGACTCCGACACCGACACCGGCACCGGCTCCGGCACCAGCCAACACGGCCGAGGACAGCGACGGCGCCGTCGATTTTTCCGTGAGTTTCTTGCGCTTGATAATCATCTTGATGTTGTCCTTTTGGTCGCGCCGCACCTCGCCGTTGCTCCACCACTGCGGCCGCTTGTACTCGCACAGCAGCCCCAGGTGCTTGCACGCCGTGCAGCACGGCGTGCCCTCGTCGCACTTTTTGCGCCGCAGCCGGCACGTGTAGCAGCCTGGGGGTTAGTCTTGCTCGCTCGCTCCCTCTCCTGTCACTCCTTCACACACTCCTTCACACACCTGTTCTTGACCGCCGGTGCGTCTGCGACCTCGGCTTTTCGCCATGCGTGCTGGCCTTGGCCTTGACCGCCACCATCTTGGTCTTGGCCGTGTGTGTGACAGCCATGTTGATGCTGCCTGTTGTCTTGTTGCTTGTGGATGTTGCCGTCGACGCTCTCGTCACAGACTCGAGCTTGTGATCGGGGGACAACGTCGACATTTGTATGATACGAGGGGAGGAGGGAGAGGGGAGGGGGGGGGGGGGGTGGTATAGAGGAGGGTCTTCCGTAGCGTAGTATGCTGGGTTCAGTCAAGGGTATCCGCTAAAGAGATGAGCAGGGGGGGGGGGGGGGCCCAGTAGGGTAATGCGCCGTAGGGACGAGTAGAGGGACAAGACCAGTCGCCCCGCAGATCAAATGAAAAAAGTAAAAAAACAGGTGTGGGATCCGAGAGCCCAAAAAACAAAAAGGCAACGGGCAGTGTGGTTCGTGAAGAGGGAAATTAGATTATTAGTCGTAATGGGTGATCTCGCAGAGATGCAAAATGATTGACTGTCCGAGCAAGTCCGGCTTGCCGATAAGGAGAGAAGCTGGGCCGTTAGAGGGAGCGACGAGACGGGGACGATGGACGGGGACGATGGACGGCAGCGCCGGCCGAGAGGGAAGACTCACAAGAACACCGACACGTCTTGATCAACAAGAAACACAAGACACACAAGAGGCACACAAGAGCATGTCCAAGGGGGGGGGGGCAGCAGGAGAAGGGAGAGCAGGAGAGAGAGAGGCTCAAGACTTATATGGTGGCCGCGATGCGAGCGGCCGGATCTCATAGGCGCACACATCGCGAACCGGGCCCGCCGCTGCTCTCGCTGATGGTGTGCAGATTGGCCGGTTTCTTTTTTTGCTTTCTGTCCGTTGTGGATGGGGTCGATGTTCTATTTTCGGCTCAGCAGCGCGGCCAAGGATGCTGACTGGCTGGCCACCAGAGAAGGAAAGAGCGAGCAAGCGGCGCCTGGCGGTGGTGTGCTTCGCTCGAGAAGGAACCAGTGTGTGTGTGTCCACAACGCAAAAGCGGGGCATTGGCTGGCCCCGGCGCTGATTGGCGCTCTTTGGGGCTGCATATGTGGGGCGCGGCCGGGCTCAAGCCCGCAAGAAGACAGGGGAGGCCGAATGAGGGCTGCGATGGAGTGTCTGGAGGTGTACGTGTGTGGACGTGTGTGTGTGGCCGTGTGTGGCCGTGTGTGGATATGGACGTGTGTCTGGATGCCGTGGCGTGTCTGGATGCCGTGGCGTGTCTGGCGAGATGGCAGAGCTGGCCGCAGTGGGAGAAAAGCACAGAGTGCAGAGCAGAGGCACTATCAAAGTACACCGAGACAGCACCACTCTGGCCCACCCACACCTGCCCAACCTCTCCATCTTCCACTGCATGTGCGGGGCACTGCATCACACAGGTTGCTGTACTCTCCATGCAGTGTCTGTGGCTGTTCGGCTGCCGTTTCTGCCATGCGCCTGGGCCTTGAACGAGTCTCCTGGCACGAGGACGAGGCAGCACACGACGAGGCAGCACACGACGAGCAGCAGCAGACGAGCAGCAACTGGACGAGGCAGCAGCAAATCAGCGAGGCAACGAGGCAGGCCCCAGCCTGTGCGTAGAGCCGGGGTCTGCGGTGTGCAAACCGAAAAACAAGACGGCGCACAACGAAAACGACCGTGAGATCCCTGCTCCGATCGCCCCGGTTTAGCTTTCCGGCATATCACCAGCGCTTTCTGTGCGTTTTCCGAGCCTATATTGCCTACAGAAATGCGACAATGCATAGAGACGGCCCCCTGGCCGCGAATAGGGCTGCTGAGACCTTGCGGCCGTGGCCAGCGGCGGCTACTGAAGCGCGGCGGCTCTACACTCTGTCGCCGGCCATGAAGGGCGGTCATTGAAGTCGTCCAAGTCGAACGTCGAACGGCAAACGTCAAACGGCGAACGCAATGAGCGCAATAAACGCAATGAACGTGAACGCAATGAACGTGAACGCAATGAACGTGAACGCAATGAACGCAATGAACGCAATGAACGTGAACGCAATGACCGAGCGCAGCGCTATCAAGGACGGCGCGCAAAGCGCGGTGCTTTCCATAGTGGCCGCCGCTCTGCGGATCTTGGGCTGCACAGCAGGGCAAGACGAGACGACAGGGGCGGCCCTGGCCGTTGTGATTGGCCATCCAAGTGGGCCCGGTGTGACGGAAAACGGCTCGTGCATATGCAGTTGGACTACCGGGACCAACCGTCTCTTAGCGCCATGTGACGAGACAGGGGGTGCCGCAGCCCGAAAACGCCCTGCTGACCTGTGATTGGCCGCCGCCCGTGATGAGCTACTGTGGCTGCTGCAGCACCGGGCTGCCCTCTGCCCGCTCGCCGACGCTCTGCACAAGGTCACGAGCCAGCTCTGCCGTGCGGTTGCCATTCCGGGCACACTGCGGCCCGGGCTAATTGCGCTATTTGCCCAGTTAAGCGCTCGGCCTGCGGGCTAATTTTGGACGTTCTGCCAGCGGCAAGAGAAACATTCACGTGCCTGCTCCTCTGCCTGGGCGGCTGCTATTTTTAATTAGCCCGCTTCATCACATCATTGGGCTAATTAACTCGGCTTTGCGGCACGCTTGTTCTCTGCTCTCTGCTCGCTCTCTGCTCTCTGCTCGCTCTCTGCTCTCTGCTCGCTCTCTGCTCTCTGCTCGCTCTCTGCTCTCTGCTCTGCTCTGCTCTCTGCTCCGCTCTCCGCTCTCTGCTCTGCTCTCTCTCTACCCTCTGCCGGGCATATGCTCATTTCGGTAGGAAACATGCCCATCCGGCTATCCTCATCTTGGGCACAATGCGTCACGGATCATCAAACCAACCCCCGGTAGCTGCGCGGTTTTCTCTCGTCGGAGCCCTTGTCGTTTGCCTGCGGAGTACGCCGGAGCTCACATTGTTCCCTTGCACGTCGGAGCTCTTTATTGATCCGCTGCCGGTCCTCCGTGCGTGCCATTGTCAGGATCGACAGGAATGAGTGCCGACTGAGGTGCCCGTGCCAATTTCCCCCCATCACATTTGCACGCCTGTTTATTTCAGCCCACTAGCCACCCCTGTCAGCTTGGCAGAGCCGTCTCCACAGGTACTTATTCGTCCGTAGTCGTCATTTTTTTTCTTCTTTTTCTTGCTCGTACAGAGGCCGAGAGCTAGAGCGAATGCTTTTCGCATCGAGAAATTGGACATTGGGCACCACGCCAATCAGTGGCCGAACAATGCTGAATGTCTTTATCTGCCCTTTTAGCACGACCCACACTGCTCGGCGAAAGACGGCCCAGAACCGCTCCACCCCCGCAGTGCACAGAAGAAGTTGAGCGGCGGCTTGATACGTGCAGCCACGCTGATGAGAGAAAACCACGGATCGCTCCCACGGCGGAGCTCGGTGACTTGCTCGACAGAGTATCGCCCGGACGAGCTCGTCTGGGTCGCAAGGGGCCACACCGCAGCACTAGTGTTCTGCAGACTCACAGAGCGAGAGAGAGAGACTTTTTGAAAAGATCTGTAAGCTTGTGCAGACTACCGGCTAAACGATGGCACTTTGATCCTGGCGGCCGTCGCTCCGGACGCTACGGAAGACGGCGGACGAGCGCACGGGCAGGCCAACAGTGGGTTCACGTCGCAGCTCCAGGGACGCATTATGTGACCAGGATGGATCATTAAAAAAGGTAATAATTCGATAAAGAAAGTAATACATCGATAAAGAAAGTAACGCATCGAAAATAACGGTGCTGTGATTTTCGCTTTGCCTGGCCTGTCTGTGATTCCTCAGCTGTCAGCAGAGCCGAATCACTGCCCAAAGCGGGCAAGAGCATACGGAGGGGATGTGACGATATCTCTCGTACACGCGTACTGACTCGCTTGGGCGTTGCATCGTACAAAGCATCCTTGCTATATTCGGCTGGACGCTGCGCAAGTATAGGTACAAGCTCGCAAGCCACAGACAGGAAAGCCGCAAAAAAAGCAAGGTTACGTCGCCGGGTTCATGCAGAGCGGGAAACGCAGAGAGCCGGCGGCATTAGCGCTCCTTCAGGCGATGAAGCCGCCCGCGGAGTCCAGCACGGGCTGGAATCTCCCAATAAACACATTGTGCGAGCAGGACGTCTTTACCCGCGAGCACAGTATCCGCGGTCGCATGACGCATGCGAGCCGAAAATCCCGGGAAGAACAATTTCAAGAAAAAGTTCAAAAAGAAACGAAAAAGAGCAAATTCAAAAATAAAAAGAAAAAGAAAAAGAAAAAGAAAAAAACAATTCAAAAACATAAAGACCACGCGTGGCACTTGTTCCACAATGTCTCGGCCGTCTTGCGGTGAGCGCACACCGGGCGAATGGAGAAATAAAAAGGCTGGGGGCAAGACAAATGGCTGGCATCGGAGCATGACAGCCCCCGGCATGCAAGACACGGTGACACGTTTCCTGTCCGTGAGCCACGCGAGAAAGGACCCAAGACATCCGAGCAGACCGCGTGGCGCAGGGAAACGAAGCCCGAGGAAGCAAGGGACTCGGATGGGACACACACCAGGGCCAGGCGCCACGAGGACCGAGACAGATGCATCTGGTGCCAGGCACGGCATGTCGAGGCGCACCGGATGCAGACGAGGAACTACGGGCGTGGAACATGCAGAAGATGCGGAAGATGCGTGGAACAAGGATGCTGCAGTGAATGTGGTCAAGAAATGGAGCTGCAGTGAAATTGCGTAACAAGACTGGAGCTGCAGTGAGTGCGTGTAGACACGGCAAGAGGCTCACCAGAGTGCCACTGCGGACGGCGCGGCGGCAGAGTGCACAGCAGACAGAGACGGCCTCTGTGTCCTCTGGCCGCTGCAGGCTCGCTTGCGGGCAGCAGCCGTCCGTCTGCGGCACACCGGCGTCTGTCTCCCGGGCGAAGCTGTTGCTTTTGCCGCGCTCACTGGCCACGCCCTTGCGTCATAGAAGGCAACAGTTTCGCTCGCCAACAATCCCGCCAACAATCCCCAATATCCCGCCGATCCATCACGAGGTCGTGGCCTGCAGTTTGCCACCGGCGCCTCCACGGTCCTCGAAAGAGTCATCCGTGAGCAGTGGATTCGTGCGTTGAAACACGGAGAGCAACGAGTCACCTTGCGACGGCCCGTCGGCTGACCGAGAAGAAGAAAAAAAAAAAAGGCAAAAACGCTGCGGATTTTCTTGGCCGCTCCGCCCGCCCCATGTCCCTGTCCGGGCTGCTTTGGGCAGTTGGCCGTGGCCCCGCCTCTTCTGGCCTGCCTACACATACTCGCTACTGGTGCCCCCCCTGTTCTGCACCACGATTGGGCATCGTCACAGTGGGTTCCAGTGGACCCCCGCAGAGACGCTACCGCTACGGGGGCCCAGGTACCTGTACTTGTTACTTGCGCAGCTATAGGTGCGGGGGTGGCCGGGCCGTTCGTTCTCTTAGTGCCCCAGCCGTCAGCTGCTCAAACGTCTTCTTTCTCTCGCGCTCTCTCTCTCTCTCTCTCTCTCTCGTTTACGCCGGCGGGGTCATCCCACTCGGGCACTAACGTCGGCGCACACCTGGGCCGTCTTATTGCATCTCACTGTTTTTGTAGAGACAATGCCTGCTCATCCTTTGTGCTTTCCAGCCACTCCATGAGGCCTTGTCCGAGAGTAGGCGTAGGCCTTGTCCGAGAGTAGGCCTTGTCCGAGAGTAGGCCTTGTCCGAGAGTAGGCCTTGTCCGAGAGTAGGCTTATCCAAGAGTAGGCTTGTCCAAGAGTAGGCCTTGTCCAGAGTCCGGAAACGCCCGAGAAGCAAGCCTGGCGTCTCTCCGTTGCGTTGTTGGGCTGCGTGCTGGCGGCTGGTAGGACTCGCCAAGTCTCGGTGAAAGAACGGTGTGCTCGCAGCATCGTGGCCTGCGGGTACAGTCACGCAGAGTATCCGCCGTTTTCTTTTTTTTTTTTCTCTTTTTTCTTCTTTTTTCCCTTTATTTTCTTTTTTGCTTTCTTTTCTTTCCTTTTTCCTTCATCACTCGTGGCCGCAGGCGACTTGTCCTCTGCGTTAGATCATGAGCACAAAAGCCTCTAACCGTTCCGGACCCGCTTGCAGGGTTCTTGGAGCCGGCTTTTCTTATCGTGACCTGCACAAGGGCGGCCCAAAATGCGGCCGCCAGCCCGTCCGGCCGTAATGCTTCTGATGCGGTGGACCGACTCCGTAGCAGAGACGCATAGCATGATCGAGTGCTGCGAGTCATTAAACTTTTTCCTGGAGACAGCTGGCGACAAAGTGACATTAAGAGACAGGCACCGCGATGAGGGGAGACAGGCGGAGAGGCACCGCGACGAGGGAAGACAGGCGGAGAGGCACCGCGATGAGGGAGAGGCTTTCGGCCGTTGCGCGGACGCCCGCTGCAACGTCGGCCGAAGAAAAAAGGGCGGGCGCCTACAGTGTCTCTGGCCAGAGAAATCTTCCTTTGCAGAAACAAAGCTATTTTTGTCGCCAATCCGTGCTAGCGGCAACTGGCACGACGGCTTTTTGGCCAATCGGCGTGCCAGACGGCCTTTTCCGTGCCTATGCCCCCCCGGCCAGGGTCCTGGATTCTGGATTCTGGCCAATCACGGCTGCAGATCAGCGGCCCTAATGCAACTCTGACTTCTTCACTGGCCGAGTGCCTCTCTGTCCTGATGCCGCCCTCAATGGTATTGCCTTGGCAGTTTATGCTATAGGTGACCTGTGACGAGACTTTTTTTTTTCCGGGCTAAACCAGCTTGAGAGAGCTACAGATCCCCGACTGGTGCGCGCTCGTTGGCTGCCCGGAGATGGTGGCTGGAGCTTTGATGCGGGGGGGAGGGGGCTCGCTACGAGCAGTCTGCTTGGGGCCATCATGCTGCCGATGGTTGCGGGGGGGAGGAGGGGGGCTCGCTACTGCTTGGGCATGCACGCTGCCGATGACCGGACTGGCCAGTGCCAAGGTGAGACAAGCAGAGCAGCTGAGGAATCAGAAGCACAGAAGCATGGATCCGCGAGACAAAAGGACCAGGAAACAGAACAGAAAACGGCAGGCACGCCGGCGCTTGCAAAGTGATACGAGGAATGGGGGCGGCGGGGATAGGCGTGCGGGAGCCAGCAGGTCGTACTCGCAAGGGGCTGTCTGCCGATCCACCCGCCGCCGAGCATCGCTCCTGCCTGCTGCTAGTACGTGTCGGGGCGAGTCACTGTGACGAAAGCAAGGCCCCGCGAGCTTATGCCTCTCTCTCTCTCTCTCTCGCTATCTGTGATCCCCAGCGGTCTCTCCACCGCCCAACGCTTCCCGGCCATCACTATCACCTCCGCTATGGCGTATGTGTTAGCGAGTCGCGAGTAGCGAGTAGCGAGTCCCCCCTCGCACCTGCCGTGCCCGTGCTGCTGCATTTTTTTTTTTGGCTTTGCTTCTGCTGCTTCTGCTGCTGCTGCTGCTGCTGCTGCTGCTGCTGCTGCTGCCGCTTGCCGCCCAGGGCCTTGGCCGCTCATGCCGGCCATACATAATCATCCGTAGCCGCCCGCCACAGCTGCAGAATGCTCGACCTCCTTTTTTTTTCTCCCATTCTCTGATTTGTGTCCCTTTTTTTCCAATTCTCTGATTTGTGATTCATGTGATTTTCTTTGGTCCTTATTACAGTGGCTTCCTATTGCCGCGCGCGCACGCCGTCCTTGGTCGTACCTGCTGCACACAAGATCTCGAAAAGCAAGACCGCCACACTCCCAGCGGCCCCGCCGGCAACGGTTCCTTCCCTGTATAAGATAGCGCCGCCTCTTGGCGCCTCCCGTTGAAACACTTTTGGCAAGAGCAACTGACGGCTCGGATAGCCAGCAGACCAAACGAAACAAGACGACAAACAAGACAACAAACAAAACAAAAAGACAAACAAACAAACCAAAAAGACAAACAAACAAACCAAACAGACAACCAAACACGGGACCAGTAAACACCGCTTAAGAGTGGCCAGGCCCGAGCAGCGCACCGCCATGGTGAGTGGTCTTTCCATGTGCTGCCCCTTTTCTGTGCCGCCCCCTTTTGTGCTGTTCTGACGCTGCAGGCGTCCGCCGAGCTGTACGACATCTCGCGGCAGCCGTTTGAGATGAAGCAAAAGGCGCCGCTGCTGGTGCACGACTCCTTCTTCCAAAAGGGCCAGGCCGACCGCCCGGCGTCGGTCACGACCGAGTTCATGGAGTCGGAGGCGGAGGTGGAGGAGGTGCTGGAGGCGCGGTACACGTACGAGGACGAGGACATTTTCACGGATCTCGAAGACGGCGAGAACTCGCCGCGTGCGAGCCTGCATTCGGTACGTGTGTGTGCGTGTGTGTGTGCGTGTGCGTGTGGATAGCGCTGACAGCAACAGTCGGGGCAGCCCAGCTTCACGACGCTCTCGTCGTACGACGAGGTGGCGACGCCGCGGGAGACAATGCACATGCTGGGCGACCTGCCGCTGCCGTCGAAGCAAGTCGAGGGCCCGCGGGGGCCGCACCTGTTCCGCATGTCGTCGCTGTCGGCCGAGTCGGCCGGCCGGAGCATCCTCTCGCTGTCGCCGCTGACGCCGTCGCCGCTGGACGACACACGCTCGTTCCAGTCGCAGCAGCACTCGACCCAGACACAGTCGCAGCAGCACTCGACCCAGACACAGTCGCAGCAGCACTCGACCCAGACCCAGCTGCAGCAGCCGCCGCCGCTGCCCTGGGGCGTGACGACGCTGCCGCGCACAAACAGCAGCGGCCCGTTCCGGTTCACGTCGAAGCCGCTGGACCCGGCGTTGCTGGCGCAGTGGTCGCCCGAACAGGTGGCGCAGTGGATGCTGCAGGCCGGCCTGGAGCAGGCGGTGTGCGAGCGCTTTGTGGAAAACGACATTACAGGCGGCATCCTGATCACGCTCAAGTTTGCCGACCTGCTGGAGCTGGGCATCCCGTCGTTTGGCATCCGCACAGCCGTGTGGCAGCAAGTCAACGCGGTCAAGAGCGGCAGCGGCAGCAGCGGCAGCGGTGTCAGCGGCGGCGCGCGGCAGCCGGAGACGAGCAAGGAGGAAGACGAACAAGCAGAGGAAGAGAGCCGCCAGCGCCGCCGATACACAGAGACGCCTATTGAGGACGCGCCGGACCGCGCGGTGCGGCGCGAGCTCCGGCAGCCGCGGAGCCGTTCCAAGCGACCGGAGGCAGCAGCGGCGGCGGCAGCGGCAGCAGCAGCCATAGCAGGGGCAACAGCACCCCGGTCGTCGACGGCGCCGGCACAGCCACACCGCCGCGCCAGCAGCCGGCGCAAGAGGCAGCAAGCAGCAGCGGCGGCGGCACACGATGTGATCTCGCCGCTGGAGTCGGTGTCGATTGTGGGCATCGAACAGCTGATGCCGAAGCCGCACTCGTGCTCCAAGGGCGAGAACTGCCCCAAGTGGCGGCGCAACCAGCGCATGATGGAGGCGTTTCGGAAGGAGAATCCGTTTGCGGTACCGGCAGCGGGCGGCGGCGGCGGCGGCGGCGGCGGCGGCGGCGGTGGCGGCATGGTGATGATTGCAGGCGATCCGGGCAACCCGGAGACGGCGCGGGCGGTGGGCCCGGCAGCTGACGAGGTGTTCCGGCCCATGTCGGACGCGCTTCCGTCGGTGGTGGCGTCGTCAGACGTGCTGGGTCCGGGTCCGGGTCCGGGTCCGGGTCCGGGTGTAGGCCCAGGCACGCCGACCACGCCGACGCTGGCGGCGGCGCCGACGCCGGCTGACCGGCTGCTACCGCTGCACGAGGACGCGCTGCGAGCTGTGCAGGCGCGTGATCCACAGGACAATGTGCGGCAGTTCCTCGACTTCCAGCACCAGCACCAGGGCGCCGCCGCCGGCGAGGTGCCGCCGACGCCGCCGTTTGAGCTGTTTCCGGCCGCAGCGGCGGCCTCAGCTTCGGCTTCGGCCTCGGCGTCCGCCCGGCCGAAGCCGCTGCACGAGGGCCTGCGCGCGCTGCCGCGGCTGGCCATCCCGTCGCAGCTGCGCCAGGTCACGGCCGCGCCGGGTAGCAGCAGTGCCGGTGCCGGTGTCGGTGCCGGTTTCGGTTTTGGCGCTGGTGCCGGTGCCGGTGCCGGTGCCGGTACTGGTGCCGGTACCGGTACTGGTGTCAGTGTCAGTGCTGGTGTTGGTGCCGGCCGGCGGGCCAAGTCAACAATAGGGATCTCGCCGCGCCGCTCGGTCTATCCCAACTCGGCGCAGCCACTGTCAGGGCCGACGCGCGAAAACCACGTGCCAAGCGGCGCGCAGTCGGCACACCCGTCGCTGGGCTCCGGGTCGGGCTCCGGGTCGGCACGGCATTCGGCGTGGCCCAGCTCCGGCACGTCGTACACCCACACGGTGATGGAGGAGTCGCCGGACCGGGAGCGCGAGCGTGAGCGCGAACGTGAGCGTGAGCGTGAGCGTGACAGAGACCGCACGCCAGTCGGTCGGCCGTCTGTGTACCGCTTCGGCACGCCGTTCTCGGAGATGGACGTGCCGGTGACGGCACTGCCAGTCGGCCCGGTGGCGCGCGAGGTGTCGCAGTCGGTGCCGCCAGACATGAACTACCGCATGCCAACCCTGCAGCAGCAGCAGCAACAACAGCAGCAGAAGCAGCAGCAACAACAGCAGCAGAAGCAGCAGCAACAACAGCAACAGCAACAGCAGCAACAGCAGCAACAGCAACAGCAGCAACAGCAGCAACAGCTACAACAACAACAGCAACACCAGCTACAACAGCAACAGCAGTTGCCGCTGCGCTCCATGTCGCGGGCCTCTGCGCGCCGGCCGTCGTTTTCCGTGCTGCCGGCACTCGACGAGCACCGTGTACCGGCCGGCCCGACGCTGGCGCTGTCACCGGCGGCAGCAGCAGCAGCGGGCCACCAGCGGGCGGCGTCGGCCATGGCCATGCGCAGCAGCACCATGTCGCCCATAGCGGGCGGCACGATGCGGCCGCTGCAGCCACCGCCGCGCGTGCGGTACCCGTGGTCGCCGGACCGGGCGCAGTTTGAAACGGCGATCCCGCCGGGCCAGGGGCGGCCGACGACGACGGCTGCCCCGGCAGCGGCAGCGCCGGCGGCGGCTTCGGATGCGGCAGCGCCGGCGGCTTCAGACACGGCAGCGCCGGCGGCGGCGGCGGCGGCGGCTGCAGCTCCGGAAAAGACAACGGCCACGTCCGACACCACGGGCATCACGTACCAGGGCGAGATGAAGAAGCGCAAGACACGCATGCTGCGGCACGAGTGGCACGACCGCTACGTGACGCTGCGGGGCACGCGGCTGGCCGTGCACAAGGACCGGCACCACCTGGCACGGGCGCTCGAGTACGTCGACATTGACGACTACGCGATTGCCTGCTCGTCCATGGCCTCGAGCAGCAAGTTTGGCGCCGCCTTCAAGGCCATGAACATTCGCCGCGGTGGCAGCAGCGACGGCGACGTTGCCGCCTTTTCCTTCCAGCTGATCCCCCAGGACAAGGACGCCATCCACCGAAGCAGTGGCGGCGGCGGCGGCGGCGGCGGCGGCAGCAGTAGCAGCAGCAGTGGTCTGCGCCCGCGCAAGCGCGAGAGCGCGCTGACGGCCGTGCTGTCCGGGTCGGCGTCGGCATCGGCGTCGGCGTCGGCGTCGGCGTCGGCGTCGGCGTCGTCGTCGGGCGCCTCCTCTTCTTCCGGAGCTTCAGCCTCGGCCTCGTCGCTCGACAGCGCAGCTACGGCGTCGACGGCGCCCTCTAGCGTGTCATTGTCGACGACGCCGTCGCGGCCGCCGCAGCCGCCGCCGCCGGCCGACGCCGTCAACGGCACGGGCAAAACGCACCACTTTGCCGTCAAGAGCCGCGACGTGCGCATTGAGTGGATGCGCGAGCTGATGCTGGCCAAGGCCATGCGGCAAAAGGGCGAGGGCTTTGAAGTGAGTGTGAATGGGAATATGATTTAGGGAGGTGGGAGATGAGGGGGAGAGACGTGAGGGGACAGGAGACGAGGAGACGAGACAAGGAAACGAGAGGAGACGAGGAGACGAGGCGAGGAGACGAGGAGACGAGACGAGGACGAACGCGACGAAACGAAACGGCTGTACTTTTGTTCTATACCACGGTCCCTACCAGGACGGCATTTTGAATCACATTTTGTACCTTATTTCGGGTGTTGTGTACGCTGTGACCTTTGGTACCTCTTGTATTGTTTGTGTGCCTCTTGCTTTTTGTACCTCTTATCATGTACCTCCTATTCATACATCGTGGCGCGTGGCTAGATCTTGAGCTTTGGCCGAGTCAGGCTGGCCAGATCGGCGACGGCGTCCCAGTCGACGACGTTCCACCAGGCGTCGACAAAGGCGGCCTTGCCGCCGTAGCCGTCGGCGCCGAGGCCGTAGTCGCGCAGCCAGACGTGCTCCCAGGTGCTGAGGCACAGCAGGGGGATGACGTCGAGGCCGCCGGGGGGCCGGCGGGCGCCGGCGACGGCGGCGGCGGCGGCGGCGGAGGCGGAGGGGGGCACAAAGGGCGACGGCGGCAGGGGCGGGGGCGGGGGCGGGGGCGAGGCGGACAGGGCGGCGGCCTGGCGGTCGAGCCACTGGCGGGCGACGTTGGTGGGGCCGGGGGTGTCGGCGTCGGCGTCGGGGCCGGCGCCGGGGCCGGCCGGGGGTGTCGCGGCCGCGGTTGCGGTCGCGGTCATGGGCGTCGGCGGCGGCGACACATCGGCGCCGACCGTGTTCATGTCCACGGACTGGCGGCGCCAGTGGGCGCCCGGGTAGGGGGAGCCGGCGAGGTAGGTGGTCAGCAGGCGCAGGCTGTCGGTGGCGCCGCGGCCGGCCTGGGGCAGGTTGTTGGCCTTGACGAGCCAGACGAAGCCGGGGCCGAACATGGCGGCGGCGGTGGCGGCAAAGGCGCGGCGCAGGGTCTCGACGCTGCCAAAGCTGTCGTCGACGGCGGCGCGCAGGGACGCGGGCATGTCGGGAGCGGCGGCGGCGTCGGCGGCGGCGTCGGGCCGGATGTTTTTGAAGAAAAAGTCGGTATTGTGGGCCATGCTGGCGTGGTTGAAGACGGCGGCCAGCGCGGGCACGCGGGCCGAGTCCATGATGATGCCTTTGAGGTCGCGATCCTCCAAGTCGGTGCCTGGCGGGTGAGTGGGTGAACGGGGGGAGAGGGAAGGGGGGGGGAGGAGAAGCGGGGGAAGGAGAAGCGGGAGAGCGGGAGGGAGGAGAATGGAGAAACGGGGGAAGGAGAATGAAGAAACGAGAACAAAACAAAACAAAACCAGCGAAACGCACCGGCAACGAGCTGGTTCAGCTTCGTCAGCATCAGCGTCATGTGCTGGGTCCAGGCCAGGTCGAAGCCGTCGGGCGAGAGCAGCTGCGGCACGCCGATGCGCGCGTCGTGCCGCGAGATGGGCAGGTGGTGCAGGTGGCGGGCGGCGGCGGCGGCGGCGGTTGCGGGCCGGCGCAGCAGCAGCAGCTGGGGCCGCCGGGCGGCGGCCGCCGGGCGTGCGGCTGCAGAGGAGGAACAGGCCGAGGAAAAGGCTCTGGGAGTCGGCTGGGGAGGCTGGAGCCGGAGGCGGAGCCGGGGCTGGGACTGGGGCTGGGGCTTCGCCTTGGGCGCCGCCGCGGCCGCCAGCGATGCGGCTGCGCGTATCCGAGGCCGGAACATGGCGCGTCTGGATGTCGGTGCGGGGGGGGGGTGGGTGAGTGTGCGTGGGCGGACCGACGAGGGCCGTGTGGAAGTGGTGGTTCTCGGATTGCGGCGGGAAAAATTATCACCATGTTCTGCCGGGGTTCACCGCCGAGGTGTTTATAGCGCCCGATATGGACCAAAATCGCCCACCACTACAAAGCGGCCTAATCCTCCATCATGGCCAGCATGTCGAGCTCGGTCCGGACCAGCTGCTCAAACTCGTCGCGGTCGATGCCGGACGAGCGGGCCAGCAGGTAGAGGCTCTTGAGGCTGCGCGAGACGTGCTGCTTGACGCCGAACTCGGTCTGCTCGCGCTGCCCGGCCGACTGTTCCAGCTTGGCCACCAGCGCGGCCGACCCGCGGCGGCGCCGGTGCCGGCCGCCGCCGCCGCCGCCGCCGGTGCCGGCACGGCCGAGTCCGGCGTCGCCGCTGCTCGATGCCGACGGCGACGGCGACGGCGATGGCGACACCGGCCGCGGGTGGATCAGATGAGGGAGGAGCTCGCGGCCGCGGCCGCCGGTATTGGTTTCGACCGCGGCACCAGCGTCGGTGTCGGCATCGGCACCGGCACCGGAACCGGCACCGGCGTCGGCACCGGCACCGGCGGCAGCGCCAAAACGCGTCGCCGTCTGGTCGTCCCGGGGGTCCGGATACTCATCCGGCTGGTTGTTGTCCAGGGCCGGCTGGACGCTGTCGTACTGGGCAAAGTAGTCGTCCTCCTCGGCCGAGGCGTCCTCCTTGGCCCGAGAGGCCCCGGCGAGCCGGCCGGCCCGCAGCGGGGGCGGCGCCGGCGTCCGGGCCGGCGTGGCATCGTACCGCGCCCAGTAGTCGTCGTCGTCGTCGTCGGCGGCGGCGGCGGCGGCGGTGCTGCTCTGGCCGGACCGAAGGGCTCGCTCGGCTTCGGCGGCGGCGGCGGCGGCGGTGCTGCTCTGGCCGGACCGAAAGGCTTGCTCGGCTTCGGCGACGCTGGCGTGGCCGTCAAAGCCGGCCAGGGCGTCCGGCTCGTCCAGCACGGTGACCTCGCCGACGCGCCAGCCGCCGTCGCCGCCGCCGCCGTCCGGGTCGCTGGCGCAGTAGACCAGCCGGACGGCCAGGCCCAGGCGCGGCAGCAGCACGAGTGCCTGCAGGGTCTCGACGTCGAGGCGTTTGTAGCGGATGGTGACGTCGCCGCCGCCGTCCCAGTCAACCTCAATCTCGCCCGAGACCGGGTGCGGCTCGAAGCGGGCGCTGCGGGCGACGGTGACGAGCCGGGCGGCCTTGCCGGAGTCGTACGCCAGCAGGCGGATCCACGGCTCCGAGCTCGCGGCCGAGAGGAACTGCACGCGCTGCCGCAGGATCGGCGACAGCAGCGGCAGCACGGCCGCGGCCGGCTCCGAGGCGATGGCGGCGGCCGGCAGCGACGGCAGCAGCGGCGCCAACACGTCCCGCGCGTGAAGCGGGTGTGCCATGGGGGGAGGTGAGGGGAGGAGGGGAGGGGGGAGAGGAGGTGAGAGAGAGGAGGAGGAGGGAGGAGGTGAGAGAGAGGAGGGGGGAGGTGAGAGAGGAGGTGGAAGGGGGAGGAGGGAGGAGGGAGGAGGAGAGAGGAGGAGGAGAGAGGAGGAGGGTCAAAATGAAAGTCGGCGAGAGAGACACGGACACAAGAGAGTCGAACGAGAGCCGAGAGACAAGAGAAGAGTCGACGAGAGAGGAGAGTCGACGAGAGAGGAGAGACGGCAGCAGCCGTGCTCCCCGCATTGGCGTTACGGACCAATCAGGTGTACTACATCAGTCACGTGACTTTAACGTGACTACGACTTTTTCCATCACGTGATATGCTTAGGACGTGAATTCGCGGGACACGACGACGCCCTCATCCCAAGTTCTGTATCAAACTGCATGCATGTCTAGCACCGGCGAGCGCCTCCAAGACGAGGTATGGCGACAGGCGCAGGGCGAGAGAGCGACGCTAACGTGCAGGGCTCGAGGGTTCAGGTGTTGGTGGCGGGCGGCGCGGCGGGGCTGATTTCACGGTGAGTGGGAGGATGGGGGGAGAGTCGTCTCAAGGGCCCGCGGGAGAGCAAGGGCGCTGACGAGCAGGTTTGTGGTGGCGCCGCTGGACGTGGTCAAGATCCGGCTGCAGCTGCAGACGCAGGCGGCGGGCAGCGCGGGGCTGTACCGGGGCACGCTGCGGACGATGCGGCAGATTGTGGCGCGCGAGGGCGTGACGGGGCTGTGGAAGGGCAACGTGCCGGCGGAGCTCATGTACGTGTGCTACGGGGCGGCGCAGTTTACGGCGTACCGGGCGGCGACGGTGGCGCTGCAGGCGGGGGCGGCGGCGGCGGGCGGAGGGGCGGAGGGCGGAGAGGCGTGGCGGCTGCCGGGGCCGGTAGAGTCGTTTGTGGCGGGGGCGGCGGCGGGGGCGGCGGCGACGGCGGCGACGTACCCGCTGGACCTGCTGCGGACGCGGTTTGCGGCGCAGGGCGCCGACGACCGGGTGTACACGGGGCTGGCGCAGGCGGTGCGGGCGATTGCGCGGGACGAGGGCGCGCGCGGCTTCTTCCGGGGGCTGGGGCCGGCGCTGGCGCAGATTGCGCCGTTTATGGGCACCTTTTTTGCCGTGTACGAGGGCCTGCGGCAGCCGGCGGCGGCGGCGGCGGCGCGGGTGCGGGCGTGGGCGTGGGGGGGGGGAGGCGGCAGCGGCGGCGTCAACGGAGGCGGCAGCGACAACGGAGGCGGCAGCGGCGGCGGCGGCGGCGGCGGCGGCGGCGGCGGCGGCGAGGCGGCGGCGGGCATGGCGGCGGCGGTGGCGGCCAAGACGGCCGTGTTCCCGCTGGACGTGGTGCGCAAGCGGATCCAGGTGCAGGGCCCGACCCGGGGGCGGTACGTGCACAAGGACATCCCGGCATACGAGGGCGGCGTGGCGCAGACGCTGCGGCAGATCTGGCGGCGCGAGGGCGTGCGCGGGCTGTACCGCGGGCTCAGCGTCAGCCTGGTCAAGGCGGCGCCGGCGAGCGCGGTGACGGTGTGGACGTACGAGCACATGCTGCGGGCGATGGGGGTGGTCAAGAGGCGAGAGGGGGCTTGATAAGTGTAGAAGTATTGAGCTACTTTTCCTGCCGGACCTACTTCCTTTCCTGGACTACTTCCGCCGGACCTACTTCCCTACTCCCCTACCCTACTTCCCTACTCCCCTACCCTACTTCCCTACTCCCCTACCCTACTTCCCTACTCCCCTACCCTACTTCCCTACTCCCCTACCCCTACCCTACTTCCCCTGCCGGACCCAGTCCTGGACGGTCTCGCGGGCGGCGTGGACGGCGTCGGCGGCGCGGGCCTGGCCGAGCTCGGCGTGCAGGCGGACGAAGCGGGCGGAGCGGTCGAGGGCGTCGCGGGTGCGCAGGTGGGCGGCGGCGACGGGGGGCAGGCGCTGCTCGTAGGTCCAGGCGAGGTCGGCGACGTTGCGCATGGTCAGGGGCAGCAGGGCCCAGCCGGCGGCGACGCCGAGGGCGAGCGGGCCGGCGGCGCGCAGCACGACGTTGCGGCGGCGCGTGACGATGCTGCCGGCCATGGCGGCGACGAGCACGTAGACGGCGCCGGGCATGAGCTGCTCGCCGCTGTCGCGCGGCGGCGCCAGCGAGGCCAGCGTCTGCGTCAGCGACTGTTCCAGGTCGAACACGCGCCCGGCCGCGCGGTTGACGCCGTCCTCGGCCGCGCGCACCTGCCGGTACAGGAAGAGGCGCGCGATGCGGATCTGCCCGGCCAGCCGGTCGGTCGGCGTGGGGCCGTGGTGGTGGTTGTGGTGGTGGTGGTGGTGGTGGTGGAGGAGATCGACGGAGGGGGGGGCGGGGCCGGAGGCGGCGGCGGGGCCGGAAGCAGCGGCGGGGCCGGAAGCAGCGGCGGGGCCGGAAGCAGCGGGAGCCGTCACTTCCGCGCTAGCCGGCAGGCCGAGCGGTTTGGACGAGACGGGCCGGGCGTCGTAGTCATCGTAGATGGGTTTTTTGGACTGGAGGAGAGGGGGTTAGAGTAAAGAAGGAGGACGCGACGGGAGGAGAGGGGGGGAGAGAGAGGGGGGAAAGGAGAAGGAAGACGCGAGACGGGAGACGACGGAGAGAAGAGGGAGAGGACGACGGAGAAGAGCGCTCCAACCGAGACGGAGGACGAGACGGAGACGCGACAAGCGAGGAGACAAAAGGCAAACGCACATATTCCGGGACTTCGGCCAGGGCGGTGCGCGGCACACAGGCGCTGGCCAGCACCAGGGCGACGGCGGCTCGCTGTCAGGTCAGCAGGGATCTCGGGCGGGCGCGGCAGAAAAGACGCACCCGTTGCAGAAAGGCAGCCATGGGAGCTGGACGGGTGGGAGCAGAGGTGAAGACGGCAAAAGGCGAGACGACGGACGGAAGCGGCTATTTGTCGGAGCGGTTTTCGGCGCTAGCCGAGTTGGGCTAGCGCGGAGAATTTGTTACGTCGGAGGAGTTCGACTTTCAAAGCACACGACGACGACACGACACGACATGATTAGGCTCATCCGGCCGCAGTGGATTTGTGCGCGGTGCCGCGTGCGGCCGCGCGTGCTGTGCGGCGGGCGGGCGATGACGGGGGGGCTGGCGGGCGAAAGAGGTGAAAAAAACACAGCCAAGGAGGAAAAGAAGGACGAAAAGAAGGACGAAAACAAGGACAACACAGCCAAGGACACAGAGACCCTGGCGCGGGCGGCGTCGCGGCTGTCGGCGGACCAGCGGGCCAACACGGGCGCGGAGCGGGCCGAGGACGCGCTGCTGCGGGAGGTGTTTGACTCGGAGGCGGCGTGGGCGGCCTTTTCGCGGGCGGGGGCGGGGGCGGCGGGCGGCGAGCGGACGGGCCTGTTTGGCAACGCGTTCCTGACGGAGCCGGCGGGGTTTGCGGCGTTTACGCAGGCGAGCCTGCAGCGGGCGCAGCAGCTGGTGGGCAAGGTGGCGGCGGCGGCGACGGCGGCCGAGTACCGGGCGGTGGTGCGGGACCTGGACCGGCTGAGCGACCTGCTGTGCCGGGTGATTGACCTGTGCGACTTTGTGCGGGCCAACACGCCGGACGCGGCCACGGCGGCGGCGGCGGCGGCGGCCTGGGCGACGGCGTACCAGTACATGAACGAGCTGAACACGACGTCGGTGCTGAATGATCAGCTGGGGGTGGCGATGGCGATGGCGGGGGGGGGCGGGGCCGGAAGTGGAAGCGGAGGCGGACCCGGGGCCGGGGCGGCCGGAAGCGGAACGGCCTGGACGGAAGAAGAACACACCGTGGCCGAGATGCTGCGGCTGGACTTTGCCAAGTCGGCGGTGGGCCTGCCGCAGGCGGCGCGGGACCGGTTCGTGGCGCTGGCGCAGCAGATCAGCGAGGTGGGCACGCAGTTTGTG
Source organism: Graphilbum cf. rectangulosporium (assembly GCA_019925645.1). Classification (NCBI taxonomy): domain Eukaryota; kingdom Fungi; phylum Ascomycota; class Sordariomycetes; order Ophiostomatales; family Ophiostomataceae; genus Graphilbum; species Graphilbum cf. rectangulosporium. The sequence continues at coordinate 156,401 of JADHKI010000015.1, forward strand.
GACACGATGGCGCCGGCGGCGGCGGCGGTGCGGCTGCCGAGCACGGCGTGCCTGGGGCTGGACCCGGCGCTGGCGCGGCGCTGGACGCGCGGCCGCGCCGTGGTGCTGCCGGCCGTGGGCGGCGCGTCGGCGCGGGCGCTGCGCACGGTGCGCGACGCCGACGCGCGGCGCCAGCTGCTGTGCGCGGCGCGCACGGCCGCGCCCGCGTCGGTGCGCCTGCTGGAGCAGTTTGTCGGCCTGCGCGCCGAGCTGGCGCGCCTGGCCGGCTTCGACAGCTACGGCCACATGGCGCTGCGCGACCGCATGATGGCGCGCTCGCCCGAGAGCGTGCGCCGCTTCTTGCACGCGCTGGCCGCGCACAATGCGCCGCGCGTGCGCGCCGAGCTGGCCGAGCTGACCGCGGCCAAGGCGCGGGAGGTGGCCAAAGTGGCCGGGGGGGCCGGGGGGGGCGGGTGGGCCGGGGGAGCCGGGTGGGTCTCCGGAAGTGGAGTCACCCTCCACGCCTGGGACCGCGACTACTACATGCAGGCCGTGCAGGGCGCGGACACGGCGGCGGCGGCGCTGCACGCGCGGCTGGCGCCGTACTTTTCCGTCGGCACGGTGATGCAGGGCCTGTCGCGGCTGTTCCAGCGGCTGTACGGGCTGCGGCTGGTGCCGCGGGCGGCGGCGGCGGGCGAGACGTGGCACGGCGACGTGCGCCGGCTCGACGTGGTCTCGGACACGGACGGCCACGTGGCCGTGCTGTACTGCGACCTCTTTGCGCGCGACGGCAAGCCGCCCAACCCGGCGCACTTTACCGTGCGCTGCTCGCGCGCCATCGGCCCCGAAGAGGCCGCCGACGCCGCCGCCGCCGCCCGCGCCACCGGCTTCGCCGTGCGCTTCGCCTCGCCCGACGCCGCCGCCAACGACGGCATGGCCACTGCGCGCACCGCCGCCGGCCAGCTGATGCAGCTGCCCACGATTGCGCTGGTGTGCGATTTTGAGCGGGCCGGTACCGGGGCCGGTACCGGACTCAACCACCGCGGAGGGGACGCCGCGGCACCCGCCCTGCTCTCCTTCCACGAGGTCGAGACGCTCTTCCACGAAATGGGCCACGCCGTGCACTCGGTGCTGGCGCGCACCGCGCTGCAGGCCGTCGCCGGCACGCGCTGCGCCACCGACCTGGCCGAGCTGCCGTCCACGCTGATGGAGCACTTTGCCGCCGACCCGGCCGTGCTCGGCCTCTTTGCCCGCCACTACGAGACCGACGCCCCCGTCGACGCCGCCGCCGTCGCCGCCAGCCTGCAGCACGCCCGCCGCTTTGCCGGCCTGGCCGACGAGGGCCAGATCGTGCTGGCGCTGCTCGACCAGGAGCTGCACGCGATCCGTCTGGGGGGGGGAGGCGGGGGCGGGGCCGGACTCGGAGCCGGGGACGGAGCCGGGGACGGAGCCGGGGACGGAGCCGGGGCCGGACTCGGAGCTGGTCCCGGACCCACCTCCGGTCTCGGCTCCCTCACCCCCGGCTTCTCCACCCGGCTCTTCCACGCGCTGCAGCGCTCGGCCGCGCTCGGCCCCCCCGACCCGCCCGGCACCTGCTGGCAGGGCTTCTTCGGCCACCTCTTTGGCTACGGCAGCACCTACTACAGCTACCTCTTTGACCGCGTCCTGGCCGAGCGCGTCTGGCGCGTCGGCTTTGCCGCCGGCCGCGACCGCGCCGCCCTCGACCGCCGCAACGGCGAGCACCTGCGCCAGAGCCTGCTGCGCTGGGGCGGCAGCCGCGATCCCTGGCGCTGCGTCGCCGACGCCCTGCGCGACCCGCGCATTGCCGACGGCGGCGAGGACGCCATGGCCCTGGTCGGGAGTTGGGGGGGGGGAGGTAGAGAGTGACGGGGGGGGAGGTAGACGTGTACAGTGTAATGTGCACTGTGTAGACTGTGTTATGCACTGTATGCTGATTAGACTACACTGTAAAAGCTGCCTGACTGCCTAAGGTTTAAGGCGTAAAGAGAAGCTGCACGTAACAGCTGCTAGACTAGATTAAACTTTTACGGACAGATCACTGTACACATACACTTTTACTGTACATTTACACTGTGCAGAACACCCACTGTTAAAAGCTATACGGGTTGGATAGCGGGGCTGACACTGTATAAAGGCGGTGTTAAAAGATGCCAAAGTAAGGTGGCTAAGGCAAGACAGGTTTAGTAAGGTGGCTTTAACCGTCATAAGGTAAAAAAAAATAAGTCTGTAAAATTTAAAGTTCGTACGGCTATCTTAACTAATTACAACGAAACGGCCTTAACGCTTTTTATCTCTCGTAAGGCCTTTGTTTCTAGTAAACGCATTTTTAAGGGTTTGTGGCGGTAATAGCTGTGCTTCACCGTTTATGGCGGTGGTGGCTGTGTATTAGCCTTATCTTCGATATCCACAGTGTAAGTCATTCCTACACGGTAAATAGTTAACAACTTTTTTAAATAGCGTCACTATGTTAAATAATTAAAAAGAAATAAATAAAAACATAAATTAATAAATGATTAATTAAAAATAATAAAAATTAAAGCTTTATTACCTTGTAGTAAAGTTTTTTATTAGTTGTTAATTAAAAAGCTACGGTAGTAACCGGGTAAATACTGTTTTTTTTAACGGTTTAATAAAAATGTTAGTAATTTAATTAGTCGTAAAAATTTATTAAATAGTAACTAAGCCTTTTTTTAAGGCTTTTTTTACGTAATACTATTTTACGTCGTAATACTTAAAGCGTTGTTTAAATTTAAACGTTTAAACGGTTTTAATAATAAACTAGTTATTAACATGTAAATAAACGATAAGTTTATAACTTATTTTAATTAATAATAACCGTAACTAGGCCGCGTACGTTGTAACGAAGTAAGCTGCTTCGTATTTAACTTTTATAAACAAGGTGTACACCGTCGGGATTTTTTTAACTACTTAAAAAACGGGCCCCTTTTTTATTTTAAAAAGGTAGCCGTATAAAGATTTTTTATTAGCTTTATCGTTTACTTAGCTATTATTTACGTTAACGTTTACGTAAATTTTTTTACGTTAACGCCGCGTTTAATTTTTTTAAACTTAACAGTATAATGTTTTTTATTATATAAATAACGTAAAATTCGCTTAGTAAAGGTGGCGTAGCTTTTTAAAAGCCGTGTTATAACTTTTACATACTAGTTAATTATAAAAGCGATGTTTAGTTTTATTATAATAAAAGTATAAATTAACTTATTAATAATATACTAATAATAAAAAAGGTTTATTAACGTGCTTTTATTTAAATAAATTAAACTAGTAATAAAAGTGGTTATTAATTTAACTTAACTTATATTTTTTTATTTTAAAAAGTTAAAGATATAAGTTTATTACGTTAAAGTTACCTTTTTTTCGCTATATATTAAATCTATATTAATCTCTACACTTAGTAGCTATTTAAGCTGATTAGTAATATTAACTTTTAACTTTTTAATAAATTTCGCCTTAAAGTTTTTTAAGTCGTTGTTAATACTTATGTAAAAAGCGTCGTTAATATACGTGTTAATAGTAATTTTTTAACCAACGTAAGTAACAAGGTTATTAACTAGTAGCTTTAAACTAATTATTAAAAAAATTTCTTTAAGTCGCTTTTACCACTACGCGTTTACTTACTTTAAGTTATACAAGCTTTTTTAAAATAGTACTACACGTCCCGGCTATTAACTTAATACTTTTACTTAATTAAAATACGCGTTAAAGTAGTTTTTAAATAACTTTATAAAGCGTATATAAATCTTTTTTATTAATAAGCCGTATAAGTAAGTATTAATAACGTTAAATTACTTAATTATTAAACTTATTTTAACTACTACGCCGATTAATACTTTTTAAATGTTAAAGCGAAAAATACTAGTAAAAGTCTCGTTATAATTAATACCTTACCGTTATTAAAAGCTTTTAATAACGAGCCGAGCCTTTTTTTTAATCTTTACTAAGTCTTTACCTTTTTTACATAGTAAAACTTAACGGTTAGTAATAATACGTTTATTTTAAAGTTTAAGTATAAATTTTAACACTTTTCGGTTAATTAAGTTAATAATTTTTTTAAATATTACCTTTTTTTAACCGTTAACTTTTTAACTTTACAGTGTTTTTTTAATAATAAGCTTATTAATATTGCTGTTAACGGTTAAAACTATATTTAACTTAAAAAAATTAGTTTAATTAAGTTTATTATATTACATTTATAAATTTTTTAAAGTAATTACGTAAATTTTTAAGTTTTAGTTACGTAAGTTAAATATGTTTTTAAGTTTATTAACTTTTTTATTATACCTTTTTTTAATATTAAAAACGTGTACTTTAATATTATATAGGCGAGTGGTTGTTTAAACAACTTTATTATTTATTATCGTAGCTTTTTTAATAATACGTTAAGTGCTTTTAAGTTAAAAACGGTAATAATTATAGTCGTTATTTTTTATTTTTTTATAAAATTTTACTTACCGAGTAATTAACACCTTTACAACCTTAATAAAAAAGTAACGGTAAAGGTAATAACTATAATAACTTATAAAAATAACTTTTTTTTTTAAACTTTAATTTTTTAAACTTTTTTTAAACGTTTTACGCGTTACTTTTAATAATAATACAGCGGTAGTTAATTATACGTAACGACGCGATGTTTAAAGTAACGTTTTTTTTTAAACGTTTTAATGTAGTATATTACAGTTATAAAAAAATGTTTCCGTTAACGTTAATAATGTAATTATATTAAAAAGCAGCGGTAAAATAAATTTTTAATTATAAAATTAATAGTATTTTACTTGTTAAAAGTAACATTTAAGTACGTATAATAATTTTTTAAACGGTTTTTTTAACGAAACTATTTAAAGTTAAATCGTTTATTAAACTGTTAATTAACTTACAGCTTTTTACTTTATAAAATTTAAAAAACAATTTAATTTACACGTTAGTTTCGTTATTTATATAAATACGAATTAATTTTTAACTTAAAGTGTTAATATTTATATAAATTTAAGTTATAATTTTATTAACTACTTTAAACTTCCGTATTATAGTAATAATTTACGTTATTTTTAAAAACTTATTTTATAAAACTGTAAAATAACGGTAGCCGTTTAAGCCGGTGTGTTAAAATTTTACAACATTAATATAATAAGCCTTTTTAAGTTTAATCGTTTTAATTTTACGGTTTTTAAAGGTAAATAACTTAGTTTTTACAATTTTATAAAGGATATAAATAAATATAATACTTTTTATAACTTTGTTTAAATTAATTAACTTACCCGGTATTTTTTTTAACGTTTTTTTAAACGTTTTTTAATTAAAATATTTTATTTTTTAATATATTAAACGTAGTTTTTAACGCTTGTTTAAAGCTTACGTAAAGCTTTTAAAGGTTTAAGTTTATAGTTGTTAAAAGTGTATAAAGTTTTTAATTTTTTTTAATTTTTTAAACGTTAAGTAAAAAGCTATAAACTTTAACGTTTAATAAGGCTATAGTTTTACGATTTTTATTTATAAGCTTTTTACTTATTAAGTAGTTACTCGTTAAGTAGTAACGTAGGTTAAAAAAAATGTTAATAAAGAAACTTTTTATTAAAAAAACTTTAATTAATTTAATTACGTTATTTTAACCTTTAAAGTTAAAAATAATTAAATTTACGGTTTTAATAAAAGTCGTAAATATAAAACCGCCGCCGGTGTTAATTTATATACGGTATTTTTATTTTAAGTTTTATATAAAGTTGTTACAGTTATTAATAATATACACGTTTTTTTTAATGTTAAAAAGTTAACCGGTGTTTTAACTAATATACGCGTTACCGGCTATTAAATATTAATAACTTATACGGCCGGCGATATTAATAATGTCGCCTTTTATAATAAAAAAGCCGAAAAAAAAACTAATCGTACTAGTCGATACTATATAAATAGTCGGTAAAGTTTTTTTTATAAACGGCGTTACGGCTTTACTTTTTACCTTATTATTAAAGTGTTTAAGCCGTAATTTTAAGTTTTTTTTTAACATTTATTTTTAATATACTTTAAACGTTAATAGTAAAGGCACTTTACCTTTAATTTAATACTTTTTTTTTAATTAATGTTAATTTTACTTTTTACTTTTTTATTATTATACGTACCGGCTTCGCCAGCTTTAACAGCTTTATTAAAGTTACCGGTTTTTTTAATATAATAGTTAACGTTTTATTTTTACAACGATTAATTAAAAATAAATAAGTGTCGCGGTAAACTTTTTTTTTTAACTTTATTACTTACTTTTAACGCCACTTAGTTATAAAGTCCGCGGTTAATGTTAAGATTTTTTACTACGTAGCGGCGATTAAGTAAGTAGCTTTAAACTTGTTATTAAACTGTTAAATATATTTAAAATAACTTAAATAAGTTTTTTTTAAACGTGTAATAAATGTTTTAATACGTTTTTTTACTTTTTATTATAACGCGTAGATTTTTTTAACGTATTTAATTATTAAGTTATAAAATTCCGGTTAAAGTAAACGTTTTAAAGTGTTATAAATATTTACCGGTTAATTAATCGCGTTAATATAGTTTTTAAAACTATTATTAACTTTTAATATAATAACGTAACGTACCGTATTTACGTAGTCGATAAGTAGGTTTTTAAATTAATTAATGTTAATAACGTTAATTAAAAAAAGGCCGGTAATAAAGCTTTTTTTTTAAAGTTTAAAGCTTTTTTTATTTATAAAAGCGGGTAAAGTAACCGCGTAATGTTTAATAAAGCGGTTTAATTAACGGTTTAAAATAACCGCGGCTACTTACTTATCGGTTATATTAAACTAATCGTTTTTTTTATTAAATTATTAAAACGATTTTTTTACTTTTTTTTTAATTTTTAAAACGTTAAAAAAACTTTTTAAATCTTTATATAAAAAAAAGTTTAAATTAATTAAAAATAAAGTTAAAGCTTGCTTAAGCTTTTTTATAAGCTTTTTTATAGATTAATTAAACGGTGTTTTAGTTTTAAATTTATGTTTTCGCGGGGGAATAATAAAAACTTAGCTTCGGCGTAGTGCTTTAAGCTCTTTTTTTATTAGTTTCTCCGTTATAAAAAGTAGTTTAAAAAGTTAACGATACTTTTAATTAGTTTAAAAATGTAGTAAATTACTTAACGATTTTAAGGTACGGCTACTCCGGGCTTATAACCTGTTAAAAGCTATACAAGTTAAATAACAAGGTTAACACTATATAAAGGCGGTGTTAAAAAATGTTAAAATAAAGTGGTTAAGGTAAAACAGGTTTAATAAGGTGGCTTTAACCGTTATAAGGTAAAAAAAAATAAGTCTGTAAAATTTAAAGTTCGTACGGCTATCTCAACTAATTGTAACGGAACGGCCTTAACGCTTTTTATCTCTCGTAAGGCCTTTGTTCCTGGCAAACGCCTCTTCAGGGGCCTGTGGCGGTGATGGCTGTGCTCCACCGTCTGTGGCGGTGGTGGCTGTGCATCAGCCTTATCTCCGATATCCACAGTGCAAGCCATTCCCACACGGTGAATAGCTGACACCCACTGTATCTACACTGTGCAGAACACTACTCTCGCAGCCGCCCCAGCCCCCGGCGTGCCACGGCGGCCTGCACGGCCTCTTGCATGCGCGCCACGGCTACGCGCCACTGCCGGCGGCCGTCTGCGGTGGCGTGGTCGCTGGCGGAGTGGTCGCTGGCGATGGAGTTGTCGCCGGCGGCTCCGGCTCCGGATCCAGCTCCGGTCCCGGCCCCGGCTCCGGTCCCGGTCCCAGCCCCGGCTCCGGCTCCGGCTCCGGCCCCGACTTCCTCCCCGACCTCCGCCCCAGCCTCCGCCCTGTCCTCCGCTTCCTCTCCCCCCCCCGCTTCCTCTACCACCCCTCCCCCCCCCTCCGCTTCCCCCCCCTCCTCCCCCACCAACCACGCCAGCCACGCCACCAGCCGCCGCGCCTTGTCCATGTCCCGCTCCTGCTCCACCACCCCCCCCAGATACCGCTCCAGCATGGCCACGTCGGCCTCGTGCGGCCCCTCGACCCGCGTCGCCGCGTGCCACGCCTGCACCATCTTTTTCGTCTCCGCCAGCGGCAGCACCAGCCGGTTGGCGGCGCCGGCGCCTGCGAGGAAGCCCACCTTGGCCGGCGCCGGCGGGAACACCAACGACGGCGGGGGCGGCACGTCGCCGCTCTTGTCCCGCCGGGCCGGCCGCACGCCCGGAGCCTGGCCGTACTCGGCCCGCCGGCCCGGCGCCCGGCCGTACTCGGCCAGCACCTCGGCGCGCACGTCCGCCGGCAGCGCGGCCAGCACGTCGGGGTCGAGCCCGGTGCCGGCCGCCTCGGGGCCCAGCCCGGTGCCGGCCGCCTCGGGGCCCAGCCTGGTGCCGGCCGCCTCCAGTCTCGGCCCCGCCGCCGCCGCCGCCGCCGCCAGCCGCGTCTGCACCGGCTTTGGCCTCGCCGGCCCCGGCGCCGGCCCCGCCCGGCCGTACTCGGCCAGCACCTCGGCGCGCACGGCCTCGGGCAGCGCCCGCAGCACGTCCCGGTCGATCTCCGGCGGCAGCCCGGCCCACGTCGCGGCGTCGTGGGGAGTGTCTGGAGTTGGAGTGTCGTTTCGGGTGTCCCCGGCCGTCAGCCGCTCCCGGATCTCCGGCGGCAGCTCGGCCAGCACGCGCGGGTCCGCAGAGGCCGGCAGCACATACTGCGAGGGGGTCGGGGGTGGCGGCACACCTTGCGAGGGAAATCCGGCCGGCTCCCCGGCCACCGGCCCGGCCACCTCCTCCCCGGCCACCGGCCCGGCCACCTCCCTGGCCACCGGCCCGGCCACCTCCCTGGCCACCCGCCCGGCCACCTCCCCCCACAGCAGCCTCTTCTGGCCGCCCTCCCCCCCCGCCGGCACCAGCTTCTGCATCTGCACGCCCAGCCCGCGCAGGTCGCCCGGCCGGAAACAAAACGAGCGCAGCACGGCCACGGCCTCGCGGCCCAGCACGTCGGCGCTGTGCGTGGCCAGGCCAAACTCGACGCTCTTGCTAAACACGTCGCACGCGCCGTGGCCCAGGTGCTTGGCCGGCTCCAGCGGCGCGCCCGCCGCCCGCCGCATGATGCGCACCGTCAGCTTGCGCCCGTGCACCGCCTGCGCCTGCAGCCGCCGCGCCAGCTCCGCGCACAGGCTGCGCACAAAGCCGTCCGCCTCGTCCTGGCTGACAAAGCGCACGCCCCAGTTGACCTCGGCCGAGACGGATTTGCGGGGCCCGGAGGCGGAGCCGGAGGCGGAGGCGGACCCGGACCCGGAGCCGGGCCCGGATCCCGGCACACCCGGAGTCGCCGTCGCCGTCGCCGCCGCCGCCGCCGCCACCTCCGAGTCGTCGCACCCCCGCGCATACCCCCACAGCCGCGCCCCCGTGCGCGGCCCCAGCGCCGCCGCCAGCCGCTCCCGCGACAGCCGCCGCAGCTCGTCCACGCGCCGCACGCCCAGCGCCGCCAGCTTGCCGCCGATGCCGCCCGCCACCCCCGGCAGCTGCTCCACCGCCAGCGCCCCCAGCACCGCCAGCGCCTCCGCGCCCGGCTGGATCTGCGCCTGGCCCGCCGGCTTGGCCCGCCGCAGCGCCACCTTGGCCAGCAGCACGTTGCTGCCGATGCCTACCGACACCTCGCACCCCGTCGCCGCCCGCACCTGCTGCCGCACCGCCGTCGCCAGTCGGTCCGCGGCGGCGGCGGCGGCGGCGGCGGCGGCGTTGCTGTCCACCTTTCCGTCCTCCTCGGGGCTCTTTTCGCCCCCCTCGCCCCCTCCGCCCCCTCCGTCCTCCCCCCCCTCGCCCCCTCCGCCCTCGCCGCCCTCCCCCCCCTCCCCCCCCACCACCCCCGTCACGTCCACCAGCGCCTCGTCCACGCTGACGCTCTGCACCACGCCGCCCAGGCCGTCCAGCGTCTCGTAAAAGCGCCGGCTGGCCTCCTCGTACGCCGGAAAGTCGTACGGCAGCACCTGCAGCCCCGGGCACAGCTCCAGCGCCCGCCGCATCCACATGCCGTTGCGCACCCCGCGCGCCCGCGCCGCGTAGTTGCACGACGCAATCTCGGACCCGCTGCCGCTCGAGTGCGCCACCGCCGCCGGCGCCGGAGCTGGGAGGTCCGGACCTCGCCCGCCCGCCACCGGAGCCCCGGCCCCCACCCGCCCGCCCGCCGCGCTCTTCAGCGACACCGCACAGAAAAAGCAGTCAAAGTCCACGTGCATAATGTAGCGCCGCCCCAGCCGCGCCGCCGCCGCTGCCGCCGCCGCCGCTGCCGCTGCCGCCGCCGCCGCGCCCGGGCCCTGCTCCGCGCGCCGCTGCATCCGCGCCTTCAGCTCGGCCTTCCACGTCGACAGGTGGTGCAGCCGGCTCTCGGCGTAGAACTGCTGCAGAAACGCCGGGTTCGCCGTCGTCGCCTGCCGCACCCGCGGATCCGCCCGGAGCTGCGCGTTGTGCTCCTCGGGGGTGGCGGCCGGGGGCGGGAGCGGCGGCGGCGGAGGAGCCAGCTTGTTCTCAGCCGGCCCCCCCCCCATCTCCCGGTACCCCGTCATGGCGCTCACCCGCCCCGCCTGCAGGGTCATGCTGCCGCTGCCGCCGCCGCCACCGCCGCCGCCGCCGCCGCCGTCCAGCCGCAGCGTCTGCTGCCGCGCCCCCTCCGTCAGCAGCCGGTAGTCGGCCCACGGCAGCAGCCGGCCCGCCGCCACCGAGTCCACCACCCACGCCGGCCGCACCACCCGCAGCCGCCGCCACTCGTCGGCCTTTTTCGGCGGCAGCGTCGTCGCGATAATGTGCGTCGCCATCGTCTTGAAGTCGAGGTACTTGACAAAATGCGCCCCGTGCAGCACCAGCTCCCGGTGCAGCCTGCCGTCAGCCACCGCCTCTCCGATGCTCGGTTCTTTTGATTCTTACTCACTCTTCCGGCGCCGGCTGCGTGTAGCTCGCCACGTGCGCCACCACCCCCCGGAAGATCTGCGGCCGCCCCCCCGCCGACTGCCGCAGCACCTCGTCCTCGTTCTGCAGCTTCATCCGCTTGCGCCGCATGTACTCGCCAAACTCCCCAAACCGGCTCGCCCCGTACTCCTCGCCCTCCTCGCCCGCGTACACGTGCGCCTCCAGCCGCTTCCGCACCGCCGTCGAGTTCTTGTCCAGCCGCGACATGTTGGTCGTCGTGAGAGGCGTCGTGCGCTCGGCTTCCTTGGGCACGTGACCTTTGTATGACCTCGGTGATTTGTGGCACGTGACACTATTCACGTGACAGTACGAACAGTACCAGGCACGTGATCTCGCCAACGTGTCGCCGCCGCACCGCATCTCACCACATCAACCTCGCCATGAACAACGACCAATTCCGCCGCCTGGCGCTGGGCGTGGGCCCCGGCGCCGCCCCGAAAACCGATGCCGGCACGAGCCCGGGCGCGCTGGGCTCGCGCCAAAAGGCCAGCATTCCCATGACGCCGTAAGCCTGCTTCTGCTCTTTCTCTGCTTTCTTTCTCTGCTTTCTTTCGTTTTTTCAGATTTTCCTCTTTTTCGGTTCTTTCTTATTTCTGACCGGCAGATGGCCGAGTGCCGGCGGCGCGGGCAGGGTGGCGCTCGCGCGGCAGATGGCGGAGCGGTTTGCGGGCGCGGAAAAGCGCAAAACGTTCCGGTCGGCCGCGCCCAAGGGCAGCCGCCTGGCGCAGGGCTACGTCGACCGCGCCAAGATACGCGCGCAAGAGGAGCAGGCGGCGCGGCCGGAGCTGGCCGGCGGCGACCTGGCCACCACGCACCTCGTCAAGGGCCTGGACTATAAGCTGCTGGAGCGGGTGCGCAAGGGCGAAGACGTTTGGGGGGGGGAGGGTGAGGAGGGCGAGAAGGAGGGCGAGGAGGGCGAGAAAGATGGCGAGCAAAAGGAGGATGGCGACGGCGACGACGAGAACGACGACAACGACGACGACATCGCCGACAACGACAAGGACAAAACCGGACCCCCCGACCTCGACGACGAGTTCGGCCGGCTCGAGACCGCCGACGTGCAGGCCGTCGCGCGCGAAAAGACGCAGAAAAAGGGGCAGCTGGCCACGGGGGCGGCGGCGGCAGCGCTGGCACCGCCCGGCGCGAAGCGCAGCCGCGACCAGATCCTGGCCGAGCTCAAGGCAGCCCGCGAGGCAGCCAAGGCCAAGGCGGCAGCGGCGGCGGCGGCGCCCGCGCTGGGCTCGCGCTTCAAGAAAATCGGCGTGCCTCTGGCCGCGGGCGAGCGCGTCGAGCGCGACCGGCGCGGCCGCCAGGTGCTCGTCAGCGTGGACGCCGACGGCCACGAAAAGCGCTCGCTGGTGCGCACGCCGCGGCGCGGCGCGGAGGGGGCGGGCGATCCGGAGCGGGCGGGCGAGCCGGAGCGGGCACACGCCGACATCCCGGCGGACGCGCCGGTGCTGGGCATGGAGGTGCCCGAGTTTTACCAGAGAAAGATGGAGGCGGCGGCAGCGGCGGCGGCGGCGGCCGAAGCCGACGCCGAGGTGAACATTTTCGACGACGCCGACTCGGACTATGATCCGCTGGCCGGCATGGACTCGGAGGAGTCTGACGGAGGCCGTGAGGCCAAGAAGCGCAAGACGGGGGCGGCGGGGGCGGCGGAGGCGGAGGCGGCGGAGGCGGGGGCGGCGGCGAAAACGGAGACGGCGGAGACGGGGGCGGAGGCGGCCAAAACGGCGGCCGAGACGACGGCAACCACAGAGACAGCCGCGACGACGGCCCCCCGCAACTACTTCAAGGACGCGGCGACGGCGCTGCTCTCGCAGGAGACGCATAGCGCGCCGTCGCTGCACGACCCGGCCATCCAGGCGGCGCTGCGCAAAGCCCGGACGCTGCGCGAGGCGGCGGCGGCCGAGCAGCTCAGCAAGGAGGCCGAGCGCGAACAGCGCCTCAAGCAGCTGCTGGCCCGCAGCGAGCGCGACGCCGAGGACCTCGACATGGGCTTTGGCACCAACCGGCTCGAGGACGAGGAGGACCTCGAGGAGAAGGACGTCAAGCTGTCGGCCTGGGGGGGGGAGGGGGGGGAGGGGGGAGGTGGAAAAGGCAGAAAAACGGGAGGAGGCGGAAACAGAGGCGCAAACGGAGGCGCAAACGGAGGCGCAAACGGAGGCGGCACGCGCAAGAGGGGCAAGCGCAAAGGCGACGGCAACAGCGCGGCGGATGTGCTGCGGGTGCTGGAGCAGCGGCGCGAGAAGAAGCCCTAGGCCGCTAGGAACGGGCGGCACTAGTCGCAGTTTCCGCGCGTCATAATTGTAGATAAGCGGCCAAGCCGTGCCGATCGCACCTGCCGGGGTTAAGTTATTTGGATCTTTCTGTCTTTGCTTTATTTCTTGGCTGTCTGCTTTATTTCTTTGCTTTATTTCTTGGCTTTTCGTCTTGGCTTGTCTTTGCCTGTCTTGCCTCTTATTCCCTCGCCTCCTCGCCATGGCCACCCCCATCCCGGTCTGGCTCGACTGCGACCCCGGGCACGATGTGAGTGAGCGCGGCGCAGCGCCGAATGCGGCTAACGCGACAGGACGCCTTTGCCATTTTGCTGGCGGCCCACGAGCCGGCGATCCGGCTGCTGGGGATCTCTACAGTGTTTGGCAATGCCTCGTTAAAGTGAGTGGGGGGGGGGGGGAGATCAACGAGAGACGAGAGGGGAGGGGAGGGAGGGGAGGGGAGGGAGGGGAGAAGGAAGACAGAGGAGAAGGAAGACAGAGAGGAGAGACGAGAAGGAAGACAAAGAGACGAGACGAGAAGGAAGACAGACGAGACTAACGACAGACACACGACGTGGAACGCCACGTCGCTGCTCACAGCAATGGGCAAGGAGGACGCGGTGGCGGTGTACGCCGGGGCGGCGACGTCGCTGTCGCGGCCGCCGCTGCACGCGGGGGCGGACATCCACGGCGAGTCGGGCCTGGACGGCACGACGCTGCTGCCGGCGCCGCGGCGCGAGGCGGTGGGCGGCGTGGCGGCGGTCGAGGCCATGGCGGCGGCGCTGTGGGCGCAGCCGGCGGGCACGGCCTGGCTGGTGGCCACGGGCGCGCTGACCAACGCGGCGCAGCTGCTGGCGGCGCACCCGGGCCTGGCCGACCACCTGGCCGGCTTCTCCGTCATGGGCGGCGCCATTGGCGACGGCTTCACCGCCGCCGTCACCGGCTCCGTCGACGGCCGCCCCCGCATCGGCAACACCACCCCCTTTGCCGAGTTCAACATCTTGCTCGACCCCGAGGCCGCCGCCGCCCTCTTCCACAACCCGCGCCTCGCCCGCAAGACCACCCTCATCCCCCTCGACCTCACCCACCAGGTCCTCGCCACCCCGGCCGTCCAGGCCCTGCTGCTGCACGGGCCCGACGGCGCCGGCGCCGTCCCCGCCGACGCCGTCCCCGCCGACGCTGTCCCCGCCGGCAAGACCGTGCTGCGCACCATGCTCGTGCAGCTGCTCACCTTTTTCGCCGACACCTACAAGTGCGTCCCTCACGTCACCTCACCTCCCTCACCTCACTCCCTCACCTCCCTCACACGTCTAGAAAAGTGTTTGGCATCGAGGCCGGCCCGCCGCTGCACGACCCCCTGGCCGTGGCGGCGGTGCTGACCGGCACGCCGGCCGAGATCGCCTTTTACGACTACAAGCCCGGCACCGACGCCGCCGCCGCCGGCGTGCACGAGCGCTTCGACGTGCGCGTCGTCACCGACGGCACCCTGGAAGAGGCCCAGGCCGGCCGCGCCGAGACCGGCCGCACCGTCGCGCGCCTGCTCGTGCCCGGCGCCGAGGGCGTCCGCATCCCGCGCGGCCTCGACATCCCGCACTTTTGGCGCGTCATCGAGGCCTGCTGCGCGCGCGCCGACGCCGCCAACGCAAGCAAGGGGCGGGGGTAGTCTAAGCAAACACCATGAGGCTGTATGAGCCGGAGCTGTATAGCTGTAAGGCTGTAAGGCTGTATGAGCTGGAGCTGTATAGCTATAAGGCTGTAAGGCTGTATAGCTGTATAGCTGTATAGGCTGTCAGTGCTATCTACATAATCAGCCTTGCACCAATGCACGAAAGCCGCTGCCGCAGGTCCGCGTCCAAGCAGGACGGCTCGGCTGTTGCCTTTTGCCTTTGGCGAGTGATCCTGGCCAGGCCTGTCTCGCAGCCGTCGCCCGTGTCTTGTCGCTGCGTTGTTGCGTTGGGTTGCGTTGGGTTGATGTTTCTAGGTGGCTGCTGTCGTGGTGGCTGCTTGTGGCTGCTTTTGTGGCTGCTTTTGTGGCTGCTTTGTGGCTGCTTTGTGGCTGCTTTTGTAGGCCGCTGCCACTGCTCACTTGTCCGCCGCCGCCTCGCCCTCGGCGTCAAAGCCGAGCGCGTCCAGCTCGCGGATCAGCTCGCTGATGCGGATCACCTTGGCAATCTGCTCCGGCAGCAGCGCCTCGCCGCCGTCGCGCTTGCTCTTGAGCTCCCTGGCCTGCTTCAGCTTCTTGCGCAGGCCCCGCGCCTTTTTCTCGCGCTCCGCCTCGGCGTTGTCGGGGGGGGCGCCTGCCGCCGCCTCCTTTCCGGGGACGGCCTCTTCCTTTTCGGGGACGGCCGCCTCCTTCCCTGCAACGGCCGCCTCCTTTCCGGGACCGGCCGCCGCCTTCTTCCGGGCCTCGCGGCGCTTTGCGTTTTTTGCGCTGGCACTGCCGCCGCCGCCGCCGCCGCCGCCGCCGCCGCCGCCGCCGCCCTTCGCCGTCTTGCTCTCGTCCTTGAGCCCCTCGGCACCCGGCACGCCGCCGCCCTTGCGCTGGCGGAAGCTCTCGGCCGTGCGGTTCTTGTAGAGCTCGACATCCTCGGGCGGCCGGTAGCCCGGGCGGATCTTGATGGCCCGGCGCGTGCTGCCGTCGGCGCGCGTCGACGCCGGAATGTGCCGCTCGCCGCTGGCCGCGTCGGTGATGATGCCGGCCGTCGTCGGCTGCGTGGACATGTTGGGAGTGCTTTCTTGTTTGCGGACTCTTTTGCTGGCGCCGTAAGAGATAAACGGCATTGGGCCAATCAGAGGCTGGGGCAAAGAGACGAGGCAGAGGCCGGGGTTAAGAGACAAGGCATGAGCCCGACCAATCAGAGGCCGCCGAAAACGTAAAAAAATAAGTCGAAAATAAATCAAAAATCCTGGCGAGAGTTCCCGAAAAGTCAACCCACGTCAAAAAGCCGCAACATCGCATCGCCGCCACCCATCGCAAGCACCCGAGCATCTGTGCCGCCGGACAAAGTACAATGGTGCGCTCCTCGTGACCCCTCCCCCGTTTGACGCCCCCGTGACACTAACCGATCACCCAGGCCGCCTCTACCATCTACAAGCAAGTGCCATCCGCTGCAGCGACGCGGCTGTCAGGCTAACCCGTCTCCAGTGCGCTCTTCCGCAAGAACTACTCCATGCTCACCGTCGTCTTTGGCTCCGCCTTTCTCTTCCAGATGTGAGCCAGCCGCTCGCCGAGCCGCCGCCGCCGCCGCTGCCGCACGAGAATGCCACTGACCGGTCTCTAGGGGCTACGACACCGCGCTGAACAAAGTCTGGGACAACATCAACCGGGGCGTACGTCGTCCTTTTGACTTTTATCCGTCTCGGTGAACCCCGTCCGCCCACCCAGCAGTCACTAACAGCTTTCTAGCGGCAATGGAAGGACATCCGGTCCCGGTACATTGAGGCCGAGGACGACGAATAAGCGCCCGGCCGGGTGGGGAAGCCGCGCCGGTGGTCCGAGCCGCGTGGCCCGACGCAGCGTTCCGGAGGCAGCGTTTCAGAGGCAGCGTTCCGGAGGCAGCGTTCCGGAAACAGTCAATGCAGCACGGCTTCGGGAAGGGGTGTACGTTCAGCTTAATTAGCATAGGCGAATCAACAAGCTGCCGCGCGAAATATGTATCGTGATGTGTATGCGTGATGAGATTGTACGGAACGCGTGACACGCTGTTCGCATTGCAATGATTCTTTGCGTAAAGCTGTTTGTTTGCGTACTCGGGCATCCTGTTCGAGCTCGATTTGGCCCATCAGACTCGGCTGCCTCGACGCTCGACTTCCGCCTAGCGCTCTCGGCCAGTCCCACTAATTCCGCCACCGCCCACCGCTTGCGCCTTCCCAAATCCATCCCACCATCTGCCGTGTTTTAGGATGCAGCACAAGATCCCCGACGCTTTTCAACCTCACAACGAGAACTGCCATCCTCTCGACCGCACCTCGTCTGTCCGATAGAACCAGGGCGGCAGGCGACCAGCGCGGGAGACTTGAGAATTCCTCCTTCTTCATATCTCCTTCTATCTCCTTCCTTTCTCCTTCTACCTCCTTCATATCTCCTTCTCCTTCCTTTCTCTTCCTTTCTCCTTCTTCTCTCCATCTTCCTTCTTTTCCTTCTATATCACGCCTCTTCGGTATACTACATCTCTTGTTACTCCGCCTCTGGTATACACTTGTCGACGCCCCCCGGCTCCCTCTCGCCCGGCTTCGGCGCTCCCATGATTCGGCCGTTGTGACGGACGAAGCCAGCTTCTGCAAACTCCCAACACGCAATCATGGCTGCCTACATGAGCACGCAGGAGCAGCAACTGTGCGAGTTCCTCAAGGACCTGGCCAGGAAGCACTCGTACCGCTACAGCGAGGCGGCGGCCGACGAGCTGCTGGGCAGCCTGTTCTGGTTCATGGCCGGCGGCAGTGCCCAGTACATGAAGCTGTTCTTTCCCACCGTGGGCGGGCCGCTCTGGGGCGGCACGCTCAAGCTGAAGGAGGCCCAGGGCAGCGTGGACGGCGCCGAGTACACCGAGGCCGCCCGCGGCCACGCCTGCGGGCACATTTTCCGCTCCGGCGAGGTGACCTTTTCGTGCAAGACCTGCGGCACCGACGACACGTGCTGTCTGTGCAGCCGCTGCTTTGAGTCCACCGACCACCGCGGCCACATGGTGCGCATCAGCGTGTCGCCGGGCAACAGCGGCTGCTGCGACTGCGGCGACCCCGAGGCCTGGAAGACACCCATGCTCTGCCTCATCCACTCGCCGCTGGCGGACACCGGTGACGGCCAGGGCACGGGCACGGACAAGGGCAAGGCCCCGGCTGGCGGCAGCAGCAGCAGCGGCAGCGGCAGCACCACCAGCACCACCAGCAGCACGCCGCCCGACCTCGAGGCCAACATGCGCATGACCATTGGCCGCGTGCTCGACTTTATGTGCGACATCATCTCGTGCTCGCCCGAGCAGCTGCGCCAGATCAAGACGCTGCAGTCCATTGAGCAGGACGAGCTCATGTCGCGCCTCTCGGCCACGTACGGCGGCGGTGACACGGCCGAGCCCGAAGAGTACGCCGTGCTGCTGTGGAACGACGAGAAACACACCGTGGCCGACGTGACCTACCAGGTCGCCCGCGCCTGCCGCACCACCCAGGCCGAGGGCCTCGCCCGCGCCCACGAGACGGACGAGATCGGCCGCAGCCTGCTGACGCACTCGGCCAGCGTGCGCGACCTGCTCGGCGTCGCCCGCATCCTCGAGGACATCAAGGTCACCGTCACCATCCGCTCCTCGCGCGACACCTTTCGCGAGCAAATGTGCGGCACCATTATCGAGTGGCTTAGCGACATTGTCGGCGGCAGCGTCGGCTCCGACCACCACATCCTGCGCCGCATCGTGTGCGAGGAGCTGCTCCGCCCCTGGCGCAAGGGCAGCCCGGCCACCCATGCCGCCGTCGGCGCCGCCGGCATCGACGACGAGGAGCTGCGCTCCCAGAACGGCGACGCCATGTTCAATCCCGTCTTTGCCCACGACGTCGACCTGCTGCGCACGCGCCGCGCCGCCCAGATCGCCCTGACCGTCCGGGTCGGCGGCATTGACGACGACGACGACGACGACGATGATGATGATGATGACGATGTTGATGATGTTGATGACGACGACGACGATGCCGACGAAGACGAAGACGACGCTAACCATGGCCACGGCGACCATGGCAACGGCGACCATGAGGACCATGGCGTCGACATGGACGCCGAGGTCGACCTGGACGTCTACGAGGACGCCGACGACGATGCCGACGACGACGCCGACGGAGGCGACACCGACGCCGTCATGACGGGAGGCATACACGCAGCGCCGCCGCCGCACCACGGGGCGGAAGACTACGGCGACGTCATGATGGTGGACGTGCAGCCCGATGGTGGGGGTGGGGGTGGGGGGGGTGCTGCTGCTGCCGGCGGCGGTGCTGGTGGTGGTGGTGGTGGGGGTGCTGGTGGTGCTGCCGGCGGTGGTGGTGGTACTGCCGGCGGTGGTGCTGCTGCCGCCGCTGGGCTTGGCCCGGTTACGGCCGACGGCTGGCCCACGGACCAGCTGGAGGATGCCGAGGCGACACTTGCGGGGTATCCCTCGCCGCCGCTGCCGCCGCCGCATGCGGCGGGAACGGTGGCAGCCGGGCGATTAGGCACAGGGCTGGGGTCTGGGTCTGGGTCTGGGTCTGGGTCCGGGTCTGGGTCCGGGTCCGGGTCCGGATCAGGGCTCGGATCTGGGTTCGGACCAGGCTCAGGGCAGGCGTCCGGATCCGGGGCAGGATCCGGGGCAGGATCCGGACCAGGCTCACTGGGGCTGCCCGCTCCGACGTCGCAGCAGCGCCTGGCTACCGCGGCGCTGGCATCATCATCGGCGGCGGCGGCCGTGGCCACGCGGCGCGCCGTCAGAGAACGCGACCTGACGCCGTCGGACTCGGACACGGCCGAGCCGCTGATCGCGCCCACGCCGTACGCGGCCCGGGTGGGCATGGACATCCCCAAGACGCCGGGCCACAACACGGCCGACCCGTCGCAGCGGCCGAGCCCCGGCCGCTACTGGCTCAGCGTGCCGGCGGGCTACACCGAGATGGAGGGCGTGCCCCCGGCCGAGGACCTGTTCCAGCGCGTGCGGCTCGACTGGCTGATCCTCTTTGACCTGCGCATGTGGAAGAAGCTGCGCAACGACCTGCGCTCGCTCTACATCTCGACCGTCGTCAGCATCCCCGAGTTCAAGCGCGTCCTGGGCCTGCGCTTTGCCGGCCTCTACACCACGCTGGCGCAGCTGTACCTGATTGGCGACCGCGAGCCGGACCACTCGATTATCAACATCTCGCTGCAGATGCTGACGACGCCGTCCATCACGGCCGAGATTGTGGAGCGCGGCAACTTTTTGACCACGCTCATGGCCATTCTCTACACCTTTCTCACCACGCGGCAGGTCGGGCACCCCTGGGACGTGGCGGCCAACGCGGTGCTGGCCTTTGACTCGGGCTCGGTCACGAACCGGCGCATGTACCACTTCTTTGTCGACCTGCGCTACCTCTTCAGCTCGCCGCACGTGCAGGAGCGGCTGCGCTGCGAGAGCCGCTACATGCTGCAGTTCCTCGACATTGTCAAGCTGCACCAGGGCATCTGCCCCAACACGCGCGCCGTCGGCGAGCACGTCGAGTACGAGACCGACACGTGGATCGGCGCCTCGCTGATCACGCGCGAGATCAACCGGCTGTGCCGGCTCTTTGCCGACGCCTTCCGCAACGTGGCGCCGGCGGAGGCGGACCACCTGGCGCGCGCGATCCGCATCGCGGCCAAGACGGTCATTGTGCACTCGGTGGGCGCGGAGCGGCTGCGCTTTGCCCAGGCCGAGATCCGCGACGAGGTGCGCTTCAAGACGCTGAGCGACTTTGAGTTTGACCAGCCGCGCGCGCGCTACGACGTGGTCAGCTTCGTGGTCGAGAAGCAGCCCATTAGCTTCCACCACGCGCTGCACTACACGCTGTCGTGGCTGGTCGAGTGCGGCAAGGCCATGCCGCCGGCGCAGCTGCGCGCGCTGCTGAGCTTCTCGGCGCAGGACCTCAAGGCGGCGCCGCGCGCCATGGGCCGCCGCGTCATGCCGCGCCGCGACTACAGCGCCGAGGACTATCTGATGGCCGCCTTTGACTACCCGCTGCGCGTGTGTGCCTGGCTGGCGCAGATGAAGGCCAGCATGTGGGTGCGCAACGGCATCAGCCTGCGCCACCAGGCCGGCACCTACCGCGGCGTCGGCCAGCGCGACGTGGCCCACCACCGCGACATTTTCCTGCTGCAGACGGCGCTCGTGGTGTGCAACCCCAGCCGCGTGCTGGCGGCGGTGCTGGACCGCTTCGGCATGGAGCGCTGGGTCAAGGGCTTCTTTGAGCAAAAGGCCGAGGCCCAGGACGACGCGCAGCACCTCGACGTGGCCGAGGACATGCTGCACCTGCTGATTGTGCTGGCCAGCGACCGGACGTCGCTGGTGGAGGCGGGGGCCGGCGAGGCGGGGGCCGGCGAGGGCGACACGGCCGACACGGCCGACGCGGCGGCGGCCTCGCAGCGGCTGGCCATGCGGCGCGACATTATCCACGTGCTGTGCTTCAAGCCGCTGTCGTACTCGGACATTTGCGCCAAGATGCCGGACCGCTACGCGGAGCAGGAGAGCTTCCAAAAGGTGCTGGAGGAGATGACAACGTTCAAGGCGCCGGACGGCAACACGGACGTGGGCACGTTTGAGCTGGACGCGCGCTACATTGAGGAGGTGGACCCGTACATTGCGCACTACAACAAGAACCAGCGCGAGGAGTCGGAGACGGCGTACCGGCAGCGCGTGGCCAAGCTGACGGGGCAGCCGGTCGAGGCGGTGGTGTACGAGCCGCGGCTGCGGCCGCTGCCGGCGGGCGGCGCGTTTGCCTCGCTGGGCGCCTTTACCAGCACGGGCATGTTTGCGCAGCTGATCTACTACTCGCTGCTGTACCCGCTGGTGGCGCCGCAGCTGACGCCGACGGTGCCGGCGACGCGGCTCGAGACGTTTCTGCAGGTGGTGCTGCACCTGGTGCTGATTGCCATTGCCGAGGACAAGACGGGGGAGGCGGCAGCAGACACGAGCACGGCAGACACGAACACGGCCACGGCAGACACGAACACGGCCACGACACACACGGCCACGGCCACGGCCACGTCGTTTGTGCAGCTGGCGCTGACGCGGGTGGCGCGGAGCAACTTCATGGCGGAGGCGCCGGCGGCCAAGACGATTGTGGCGCTGCTGGAGATGGTGTCGACCAAGGGCGAGTTCAAGGCGTGCCACGCCAAGGTGTCGCTGATCCTGGAGCGGATGCGGCAGAAGCGGCCGCGGGACTTTGAGGCGGCGTACGCGCGGCTGGGCGTGCCGGTGGACCGGATGCGCACGGCGTCGCCGGCGTACAACGGGGCGGGCGCGCAGGAGGAGCGCGAGCGCAAGAAGCGGGCGGCGCTGGACCGGCAGGCGCGGGTGATGGCGCAGTTCCAGGAGCAGCAGAAGAGCTTTCTGGAGCGGCAGGGCGGCACGATCGACTGGGGGGTGGAGGAGGACGAGGAGGATGGCGATGCGGACGACGGGGATGGCGACGCGGACATGGACGGCTCGGGGGCGTCGGGGGCGGCGGCAGCGGCAGCAGCGGCAGCGGCAGCGGCGGCGGCGGCGGCGAAAAAGGTGTGGAAGTACCCGACGGGGACGTGCATCCTGTGCCAGGAGGAGACGGACGAGCGGCGGCTGTACGGGACGTTTGCGCTGTTTACGGAGAGCATGATCCTGCGGCAGACGGACCTGCAGGACGGCGACTTTGTGCGGGAGGCGGCGGCGACGCCGCGCAGCCTGGACCGGACGGCGGAGGCGGTGCGGCCGTTTGGGGTGGCGGGGGCGAACCGGCAGCAGGTGGTCAAGGTGAGCGCGACGGGCGAGCGGTTCGTGTCGGAGCGGCAGGTGATTGGCAAGGGCTTCCCGGCGCAGCACTGCCGGCAGGGGCCGGTGGCGGTGGGGTGCGGGCACATGATGCACTACCACTGTTTCGAGGCCTACTTTGAGGCCACGCTGCGGCGGCACCACCAGCAGATTGCGCGGCACCACCCGGAGGACACGGAGCGGCTCGAGTTTGTGTGCCCGCTGTGCAAGGCGCTGGGCAATGCCTTTTTGCCCATTGTGTGGAAGGGCAAGGAGGAGGCGTACCCGGGGGTGCTGGGGGCGTCCGAGTCAGCAGCGGCAGAAGAGGGGG
This sequence comes from Graphilbum cf. rectangulosporium, assembly GCA_019925645.1. Classification (NCBI taxonomy): domain Eukaryota; kingdom Fungi; phylum Ascomycota; class Sordariomycetes; order Ophiostomatales; family Ophiostomataceae; genus Graphilbum; species Graphilbum cf. rectangulosporium. The sequence continues at coordinate 179,393 of JADHKI010000015.1, forward strand.
CGTCCGAGTCAACAGCGGCAGCAGAGGGGGCGTCGGGGGCGGCATCGTTTGCGGCTTTTCTGCAGCGCCACATGGAGGGCACGCGGCGGCCCGATGACCACCTGCAGACGACATTGCGGCAGTACGTGACCGGGGCGATGCTGGGCCAGGTGGCCGACAAGGCGGCGAGCCTGGTGAGCGAGGCCTGGCTGCCGCTGGAGCCGGGCAGCGGCGGCGGCGGTGCGGCGGCGACAGCCACGTCGCAGATGGACATTTGGCCGCCGATGCCGGTGACGGTGATTGGGGGAGGGGGCGGCGGCGGAGGAGGTGTCGGAGGAGGTGTCGGAGGAGGTGTTGGAGGTGGTGGCGGCGTCGGTGTCGGCGTGGGCGGCGGCATCGGCACCATGGGCATCGGCACCGGAGGAGCCGGCACCGGAGCCGGGGGCAGCACGGCCGGGCTGGCGCAGCTGCTGACGGGGCTCCGGAGGCTGACGAGCAGCGGCATCATGGTGCGGGATCTGGTGTCGGTGTACCGGCGGCTGAAGCTGACCATGTGGGCCAACGACCTGTGCCGGTACGCGTACGAGGGGGGCGCGACGACGACGACGACGACGACGACGGCGGCGACGGCCTGGAGGGCGACGGCGGCGACGACGCGACCGGAGGAGGAGGTGTTTGGCGGCGACATCCTGGCCAAGACGGTGGGCTACTCGATCTCGGCGGTGGAGATCCAGCAGCGCGGGACGGAGGCGGAGCGGGGCAAGACGCTGGTGAGCCGGATCCCGGAGCAGTCGCTGACGCAGCTGCGGGTGCTGTGCGAGACGGTGACGTCGTACGTGGCCGTGGCGGCGCTGCGGGGGGGGGGGGGCCTCCGGGTGGAGGGCGGCGGCAACCGGGTGGAGGGCGGCGGCCGAGTGGAGAGCCACCGGATGGAGGGCGGGGGCAACCGGATGGAGGCCGAGGTGCGGGCGAGCAGCGAGCGGCAGCACTGCCAGCTGTTTTACCGGGAGGAGGACAGCTACGAGGCGCGGGCGACACGACCGGACCCGGCGCGCGACAGCTACGAGCCGCTGCTGCGGCTGGACCCGTTTGTGTTTCTGTGCGAGTGCGTGTTTGGGGTGCGGCTGGTGCAGGGGCTGGAGCTGGCACACCTGATGCGGCTGTGCTACCTGGCCGAGCTGGTCAAGGTGGTGTACCACATGGGGCGCAACATTCCGGGGTCGGCGTGGATCCAGACGTTGATGGGGGGGGGGGCCGCAGAACCCGGACAACCCGGACAACCCGGAGACCCCGGACAACCCGGAGACCCCGGACAACCCGGAGAAGCCAGAGACGCCAACGGGGCCAGGTCGCTCGACGTGTTCCGGCAGTTCTGCATCAACGTGGTGCAGCTGGACCTGAGCGCGCACACGGGGCCGTCGAGCGCGGTGATTGACGCGTCGGTGCTGGCCAAGGGCGAGAACCGCGGGTTCGAGCAGGCCGGGGTCAGCTCGCTGGCGGACTACTACGAGTTTGTGCGGCGGTACGCGACGGTGTTTGTGCGCAAGTGCGCGGTGCTGGTGTACGCGCAGGCGGGCGTGGACCTGGGCGCGCCCGAGGCGGCGGCGGCGGCGGCGGCGGCGGCGGCGGCGGCGGCGGCGGCGGCGCAGCCGGAGGCGGAGGCGGAGGAGCCGGACGAGCTGGAGCGGCTGAGCGAGGCGCTGCGGCTGCCGTCGTTTGACGCCATGTGCACGGCGCTGACGGAGCCGGGGGCGGCGCACGGCTGGCCGGCCGCGGCCACGGTGGCGCTGGTCAGCGGCTGGATCCGCCACAACTTTGTCTACACGGCGCGGCAGACGGAGGAGCTGGAGGGTGGAGGCAGTTTTCCGGCGACGAATCCGGCCTCGGGTTTGGTCTCGGCATCGGCCTCGGTTTCGGCCTCCGTCTCGGCCCCGGCGCGGCGCAAGCACGAGGCCGACGCCGCCGCCGCCGCCGCCGCCGCCGCCGCCCGGCTGGCCCGGCTGACGTCGCCGGCGGTGCTGAGCCACCCCGGCATCTTTGAGCTGGTGGGCCTGCCGCAAAACTTTGACCAGCTGCTGGACGAGTGCACGCGCTGCCGCTGCCCGACGACGGGCAAGGACGTGACCGACCCGATGATCTGCCTCATGTGCGGCACCGTCTTCTGCGGCCAGGCCACGTGCTGCGCCAAGGACGACCCGGACGCCCGGGGGCACGCGCGGCGCCGCATCGGGGGGGCGCAGCAGCACATGCGGAGGTGAGTTTTTTCTTTGAATTCTCTTTTGATTTCTTTTGAGCGTGTTCGCTGACGTAAGCAGCTGCCAGAAAAACATTGGCCTGTTCCTGAGCATCCGCAAGTGCTGCATGTTTTATCTGCACCGCCAGTCGGGCTCCTTTGGCTATGCGCCCTACATGGACAAGTACGGCGAGGTCGACCTGGGCTTCCGCCACGGCCGCCCGCTGCTGCTCAACCAGCGCCGCTACGACGCCATGCAGCGCAGCCTGTGGCTGGGGCACGGCATTCCCAGCTTCATCAGCCGCCGCCTCGAGATGGACATTAACAATGGGGGCTGGGAGACGATATAGGGGGGGAGTCGGGGTAGGTCGGTTAGGTCGGTCGGTTAGGTCGGTCGGTCCGGTCGGTCGGTCCGGTCACTCCGTCTCACTCGGTCCGGCCACCCCCCTTACCCCCATCACCCCTACCCCTACCCCCCGATCACGCCCTCATTGAACCCCCCCCCCACCACCCCTCATCTACCCTCTCCCCCCCCCATGGCGGTACACGTTGATCCAGCCGTCGTGGCCGCAGCTGACCATGGTGGCGCCGCACACATCCACCCAGAAGCAGACGCCGCCGGGATGGGCGTCGCGCAGCCGCTGCACCACCGCCTTGGACTGCACATCCCACAGCACAATGGCGCCGTCCTCGCTGGCGGCGGCGACAAAGGGGCGGGGCCGGGGTCCGGAATCGGCGTCGTCGGGGTTGCCGCCGTCGTCGGGGTTGCCGCCGTCGTCCGGGTCGGGGCCGGGGTCGGGGCCGGCCTCGGCGCCCTCCAGCAGGCCGAAGCAGCCGCCAATGGAAAAGGCCTTGTTGGTGTGGCCCTGGTACGTCTTCTTGACGACGCTCGGCTGGGCGACATAGTCCCAGAGGCGGATGCACGAGTCGAGGTTAAAGGCCAGCACGTAGCGGCCGTTGGGCGAGAAGCACACATGGGTCACGGCGGGGTTGTCCTCGTTGAGGAGCAGCAGCGTGCGCAGACACTGGCCGGTGCCGGTATCCCAGATGCGGCTGGGTAGGAACGAGGGGTTAGAGACGAATGGAACAAATGGAACGAATGGACGAAGGAGTGAAGAAAGAGAACGAGTGGAACGAAAAGGGGACATGGAACGAAGGAGTGAAGAAAGAGAACAAATCAGATATGAGAGGAGCACCCACATCAGCCCGTCGGTGGAGCAGCTGACGACGAGGGTGCCGTCGCAGCAAAAGTCGATGCCGCTGACGGGGTCGCTGTGGGCGGGCAGGCTGCGCATGAGGCGGCCGGCGCGCACGTCCCAGAGGAAGACGGCCTCGTCGTAGCTGCCGCTGGCCAGCACGTTGCCCTTGGGCGAGAAGGCGAGGCAGTAGACGTAGTTGTGGTGCCCCAGCAGCGGCTGCCGCGTGCCCCGACAGCCGCCGGACCCGCCGGACCCGCCGCCGACGTCGTTGATGCCGCTGGTGCCGCGCCGCACGTTGCGCTGCTGGTTGGCCGCGGCCGCGGCCGCCGGGTCCGAGGCCGGGAGCATCACGCCGCCGCCGCCGCCGCCGTGATGCAGCGCGTGCGCCGGCTCGCCGGTGACGCGGTCCCACAGCCGGATGGCCTTGTCGTCGGCGCCCGTGGCCAGCGTGTTGGAGTCGGGGCTCCAGGCCAGGCACGACAGCCCGGCCACGTGGCCCACCAGCGTCGTCAGGTGCGCGCCCGAGGCCGCGTCCCAGATGCGCGCCGTCGCGTCCGCCGACGCCGACGCGATCCACCGCCCGTCGGGCGATATACGCACCTGCGCCACCGCCCCCTCGTGCCCGCGCATCGCAAACACCTTGCGGTAGCGGGGGGTCCCGGGTGGCGAGCACCGTCGACGGTTCCGGTGCCGCCGCTCCCCGTGGGGCAGACCGTCTCGGGGGGGGTCCCGCGACGGCGATCCGGAACGCGTCCGCGACGGCGACCCGGAACGCGTCCGCGACGGCGACCCGGAACGCGTCCGCGACGGCGACCCGGAACGCGTCCGCGGGGCCGGGACCTCTTTGCGCACGGCGCCGGCCAGCTGCAGCGACGGCGAGACACTCGTCTGTCTGCTCTCGGCGTCGCCGTCATTGTCGATTCCGCCGTCGCCGTCGTGTCCGTTGGGTGTGCTGGCTCTCGCCGCGGGCGCCATACGCGCGGCCTTTTGCCGTTTCAGCGGCGGCTCGTCGAACGCGGCCACCGAGACAGGGGCCATGGTGAGTGTCGAGTGGGTGAGTCGGGTGGGTGAGTAGTGGGTGTGAGTGTGAGTCGAGTGGGTGAGTCGAGTGGTCGAGTGAGTGTGAGTGTGAGTCGAGTGTCAGTCGAGTGGTAGTGGTTGAGAGAGTCGAGTAGTGAGGCGAGTGCAGTACAGCGGGGCGAGTCCATGTCACGTGGACATCATGTGACAAGGCTGCAGTGGATACGTCTATTCACTCTAAAGAGGAGAATCACAGAAAGAACTCGAGAACTGTCCCCCCACCGCTACTGCCGCCTGCTCGTTTGTTTCGGTGCAGCATCCGCCCTGCCCTACCCGGCGCAGCATCATGGCATCCCCTCCCCTACCCGTTTGCCAGACTCACTCCGTTGAATACCACACAGGGCTGTCCACATACGCCTCCAGGCCGTCCTCGGACCCGGGCCACACGACCTTGCCGGGCCGCCGCAGCGTCGCGTCCGGCTTCTCGGCCGCCGGCGAGGCCTTGAAGAGCGTGAAACTGTCTTTGCCGCCGGTGTAGGCGTGCGTGGTGACGTGGAGCTTGTCCGTCTGGCTGGCGTACTTGAACGAAAAGGTTCCGTGATAGCCTCGGGGGTCCGGCTTGCGCGCGCCGGCCACGCCGGTCGAGTTGTGGAGGTCCGATCTGGCAGCAGTGAGCAGGCGCGAGTACAGATGAAGGAGCGGAGGCGAGGGAAGCAGACGGAAACCACGCAACTCACCGCACCAGGATGGCCGTGGGGGTCACGTTGCGGTCCGAAGCGGCAGCATAGGCGAGCGCCACCAGCTTCTTCTTCCGCTCCGACACGATGGGGTTCTTGGCGTAGAAAAAGATCTTGACCGGGTTCGCAGGAGGCATTGTGGGCAAAGCAGCAGCAGTGATGAGGCATGGCGTTGGCTTTTGCTGTCGGGGCAACATGACGCCGTCTTTATACTGCCTGCGCCTGCTTCACTTTCTTCGTTGCTTCCGCTTCTGATGAGAGTCTGTGCCGCAGTCTCTCCTACCTCGTCTCTATACTGCCTGCGCCTGCTTCACTTCTCTCGTTGCTTCTGCTTCTGTCGAGCGTCTGTGCCGCAGTCACTACCCACCCGAGCCATCTCTACCCACCCCAACCCACTACACTGCCCTGCGCCTGCTTCACTTCCCTCTCGCTTCGTCCGGCATCCTCCCAGCAAAGTAGGCTGTCACCTCGGCTGACGGCCATCACGTGGAGCCGGCGAGGCTGGCGGCACGTCACGTGACTCGCGTGCCCTCTCCAGGGCAGAGTATATCACCCGCGCACGCCCCTTTCCAGGGCAGAGTATATCACCCACGCCTGCGCATCGGCGTTTCCTCCTCGACATTGACCTCGCACCATGGCCCACGCCACGGCTGCTTCGGCTGTCGCCGCCCCCCCCCGCGCCGTCACCGTGCTGACGCTCAACTGCTGGGGCCTCAAGGGCCTCTCGGCCCTGCGAAGAGAGCGCCTGGCCGAGATTGGCCGGCGCCTGGCGCTGCTGGCCGAGGGCCGGACCGAGACCGGCGCCGGGCCCGGAGAGGCCGGACCCGGAGCCGCCGGACCCGGAGCCGCCGGACCCGGAGCCGCCGCCACCTCCACCACCGAACCGCCCCTCTCGGTCGTGGCGCTGCAAGAGTGCTGGTGCTACGAGGACTACGAGACGGTGCGGGCGGCAACGGCCCACGTGCTGCCGCACGCGCGCTTCTTCTTCAGCGGCGTCTGGGGCGCCGGCCTGGCCGTGCTGTCGCGCTGGCCCATTACCGAGGCCGAGATGCTGCCGTACCGCCTCAACGGCCGGCCCACGGCCTTTTGGCGCGGCGACTGGTTCGTCGGCAAGGGCATCGCCGCTGCCCGCATCGACGTCGGCGTCGGCGACGACGGTCCCGGGACCGGAGCCGGGACCGGAGCTGACGACGACTCCGCCCCCGGCTCCGCCCCCGGCTCCGCCCCCGGCCTGCCCCTGCTCCTCCTCAACACCCACACCCACGCCCCCTACACCGCCGGCCGCCCTGGCGACTCCTACCTGGTCCACCGCCTGGCCCAGTCCTGGGACCTCGGCAAGCGCCTGCGCGCGGCTGTCGCCTCCGCCTCCGCCGCCGCTGTCACCTCCTCCTCCTCTCCCCCCCTCGTCCTCGCCATGGGCGACTTCAACATGACCCCGCTCTCGCTGCCCTACCGCGTCGCCGCCGTCGCCGCCCACGGCTGCCTGCGCGACGCCTGGCGCGTCCTGCACCCGGCCTCCTCGCTCGGGCCCTCGCACGACCCGGCCGAGCAGGCCCGCCTGCGGTCCTTGCCCGCCGCCGCCTCCGCCGCCTCCTCCGCCTCCTCGTCCCTGTCGTCTCCCCCTCCGGCCCCCCCCCCCTCCGCCGCCTTCAACCTGGCCGAGAACGGCGCCACCTCCGACAACGTCCTCAACACCTGGCGCTGGCCCGCCGCCCAGCGGAAACGCCTGCACCAGAGCTACCGCCGGGGGGCCGCCTTTGGCTCCGGCTCCGGCTCCGGCTCCGGCTCCGGCTCCGGCTCCGGATCTGGCTCCGGCTTCGCCCATGGGTCTCCCGCCCCCCCCTCCGTCCCCCCCGACACCCCCGACCCCCGCGGCAAGCGCCTCGACTACGTCTTTTACGCCTCCTCCTCCGACTCCTCCCCCGGCCACGCCTGCTGGATCCCCACGGCCGCCCGCGTCGCCATGACCGAGCCGCACCCAACCCTGGGCTGCTCCGTCAGCGACCATTTCGCCGTCCAGGTCACGCTGACGCGCCTCGACGCCACCAGCACCAGCACCAGCCACGGCGCCAGCAACCCCCCCAGCCACAGCCACAGCCACAGCCACAGCCACAGCCACAGCCCCGACCTCTTCGACACCCCCGCCGTCTGCGCCGACGTCATCGCCGAGATCGACTTGTACCTGGCCCGCGAGACCCGCCAGATCTTTTGGCGCGCCCTGCACTTCTTTGCCGCCCTCGCCGTCACCGTCGGCTGCTGCGTCGCCGTCTGGTTCCGGCCCCCGCCCTTTGTCGCCTTTTTGCTGCTGCTCCTCAGCAGCCTCGGCCTCGTCGCCGGCGTCATCGACGGCCTCCTCGCCCTCTGCTTCTTCGGCGCCGAGATCCGCACCCTCCACGAGTTCAGGTCCGAGGTCCAACTCGCCTGGGACCTGGCCTCTCGCTCTCCCTCCAAGATCCACTTGGCCTAGCCTCTTTCCTTTTGCTCTCTGCTCTCCAGACTCGGACACAGACACAGACACAGACACAGACAACAGACACAGACAACTCCAGACCAGACACAATAATACTCTTAATAATACCCTCTATCTATGCACGTACTCACGACGGCCGCCTGCGCCGCCACGTATACCCCAAGAACGCGTGCCGCTTGCGAATCGCCATCACCACCTGCTTCGTCTCCCGGTCCCGCAGCAGGCGGTCGCGCGGCCGCTTCCTCTCCTTCTTGCCGAAACACCGCACAAACTGCCGCAGCATCTCGCCGTCCGGCCCCAGCAGCCCCGACGCCGCCATCTGCTCAATCTCCGCGTCAATCGCCCGCAGCTTCGCATTGTCGTACGCCGCCGTCGTCCACTCCAGAGCCTTGCGCTGCACGTACGGGTGGAAGCCGCGCAGAATCTCACACTGCTCGCGCAGCCGCTGTTCCTGCGCGCCCAGCCCCGCCCCCCGGCCCGTCGCCTCTTCGGCGGCCGCCCCGGACGACGACGACCGCGAGCTTTCCCACGTGTCCGAGATCGTTTCCTCGTCGTCAAAGTACCGCGTGTCGTCCTCGCCCCGGAGGTGCGGCACAAACGGCGGCGGCAGCTGGTGCAGGCGCTCCCACGGCAGGCTCTTGAAAAACTTGTGTGCCTTGATCTCCTCCGCGTCGTTGGCAAACACATACTGCTGCGCCAGCTCCATCTCCGACATCATCTTGGCCCCCGTCATGCTCCGCCCGAATCCGTCCTTGCTGGCGAGCGTGGCCGCCGCGCTGTCCTTGCGCCGGTACTGTTTCGAGCACAGCCGCACCGACTTGTCCGTAATCAGAGACCGGATGAGGTGCTCGCACCGTGACGACACCGGCGGCCACGGCGGAAGCTGAAAGGTGCTTTGGTAGTTCTGGGCTGTCAGCAATGGCACGGGACAGGGACACTTGGCAAAAGAAGCAGAACTCACGACAATGTTCTTCTTGGTCTGGTGTCGGCCCTCGTCCGACAGAAACGGCGTGTGCCCGTACAGACACTCAAAAAGAATCACCCCAACACTCCACTAGTCGCACCGCCCGTCGTACTTCTCGCCCTTGACCACCTCGGGCGCCATGTACTGGCTGGTCCCCACCACGCTCGTCGCCGCCTTGTGGTTGACGTAGTGCTTCCGCCATTCCAGGACGGACTCGTTGTCGCCTGGCGGCTTGTCATACTTTGACAGCCCGGCCGCCGCCGCCGCCGCCGCCGCCGTCTTGTTTGCCATGTCTGCCATGCTCGCGCCGTGGTGTCCCTCGCTCTTTCTCCGGTCGTTCTCGTCTCCTCGAACGTGGATGCCCAGCTTGTGCAGGAGCGCGTGTCTTGTGTCGTTGTAGTAGGCCCCGTCATGGCTCCAGTGGCCGTCAAAGGCCAGGCCAAAGTCGGCAATCTTCAGATGCCCCGATGGGCTGATGAGAAAGTTGTCCGGCTTGACGTCGCGATGGATGCAGTGAAGTGCGTGCGCCTGCTCGACGCAGAGGACCATCTCCGCGACGTAAAAGCGAGCCACGGACTCATCCAGCATGTTTTCGCGAATCAGCAGGCCGAGGAAGTCGCCGCCCGGCATAAACTCCATCACAAGGTAGAGGTTCGTGACGTCCTGGAAGCTAGCAATCAAGGGCACAATCCTAACATGTCAGCATTCAGTCAGTCACTCATGGCCGGATCGGATGTGCACCGTCCGTCTTACCATTGTTTGCCTTCCGACGCCACAAGAAAGTCTCGCTCGGCACGCAAATGCCCTTCCTGTGTGGACCGTAGCATCTGGGACTTGCGGATGACCTTCATGGCATACAGCTTGTTCCTGTTGGGCGCCTGGCCTGCTGCGCCCGGCCCGGCCTGTTGTTGGCGTTCTCGCACGAGCCGGACAACGCCAAAACTTCCTTTTCCAAGGACCCTGACCGACTCAAAGTCATTTGCACAGATCGTGTCCGTCATCTTGGCGTTTCCTTTGTTTCCCGACGACCGAAGCGCTATGATGCTCCTCGCCTTCAGGGCTCGAGTCTCTCTCGCGTGGTTCGTCTCGGCTCTGTAAAAGGCTCGCAGACGTGCTTCTCTCTCGGCCACGCCTAGACCCCGCATGCCGTTGAGCTCGTCCTCCAGGTCTGCCCTGCGCTTTGCCCTTGGTGAGGGCTTCATGAGGACCTCGTCAAAGTACGTCTCGAGATAAATCTTGGCCGCTGCAGCGTTTTCAGCCGTGGCCACTGTTGGGCGGAACGGCGGCAGGTTTGCCTCGGAAAGCCATGCCCGGCCAGCGTAAGCCGGAGCCGGCGTGTTTTCCACGACCGTGCCTCGTAGACTGACAAACGGAGTCTCGGCGCTTGCCGTGCCCAGCAGGGGCCCCGGTCTCGCATAGCCGCCCCGGGGCGCTTTCCTCGCTACTACTGAGCCTTTTGGTGACGAACATTTGGATTCGACAGACACCAAGGACGCTTTGCCAATGGAGCTGGCGGCGTCATAATTTGTCGAGGGTGGCCGTACAAAGGCGTGCTTCATCATGCTGCGGCCCCCGTCTCGGAGTGGCGACGATGGTGATTCAAAAAAGCACACCGACGAGGGTGATGCCGCCTTGCTGTCATCGCGGTAGCGCATGGACTGGTTGTCGCTTCCGAGATCCGTTGGCGGCGTGCCCGGCGACACGACCGAGAGGGGGGAGATGGACGACTGGTTGGTGCTGACCGTGGACTCGGCCTGCGCCGGAAGCGACAGGGTGCTCGCTAGATCTTGGCGTGTTGCCGTGCTGGGCTGTCGGCTTGCCGTCGTGTCGATGCGGAGCGAGGGCTTGGCAGCATCGTCGTCGGGCGCAAACGGAGCCGCCCTGGGCAGCCATCGTCTGTCGAGGACGTTTTCCGACGACGCAAAGCCCAGGTAGGCAAGAGACGCATTCTGGCCCGGCTCGTCGGCAGGAGCGGCGGCCTCAACGCCGCCGCCCCGGGACCTGTGCGCGTTCTTGTTGTCCCTCTTCTTGTCGCTCTTGTTTTTCCATGGCGCCAGGTGCAGCTGCGTGGTCATCAGGCGGCCCATGACGGACCGTACTCGGCTCTCTCGGAGGGAGGAAACAAGACCTCTGTCGAAACGCGATCCTCCCAGAGCACCCCTAGATCAGGGCAAAGGCGATCTCCCAGAGCACCCTAGATCGGGGCAAACGCAACGCGTCGGGACCATAGTGCTTCGCGGCGCTTCCCCCTGCGGCCTTCTATAGGATGGGAGGGTAAGGTAGCAATGAGGAGATGATGCTTTGGCCGAATAAAGCAGGATATCTTGCGGGCTGTCTGGATCAGAGGATGTTGATTGTCACTCGAGAGGAAAAGAAAGATGCGAAAACGGCTTCGGAGAGAGCAAGAAGAAGATGGAGGCCTCCAAAAAAATACTGCGTGGGAACAAGTTTCGAAATATAAAAGTGGAAAGATTGCCCCTAGAATGTGAAAGCGATGGGCCGCATCGTGAGGAGGCGGGAAATACATATATCATGAAGAGCACAAGAGAGCGGAAGATGGAAGCACAACAAAAAGAGCGAATCCAGACAGGAGGGGAGACGAGGAAATGTCCTCCTACCGCTTGCGGAAAGAACGCCACGGTGTTCTCCGTGGGTCGTGGCTTCCGTCAACCGGCCGCCTCCTTCCCGACGCGACACTCGTCACTGCCTTGGCCGACATCTGGTGATACGGCTCCCAATCCGGCAAGCATCGGCACGTTGAGAGCAGGTTCAATCTTCCACAAGGCTGGAACTAACGACATCATCTTTACCTATATAAAGCGACTACCTTTGCCACACATGATAACACAAGTCGAGATATGGCTGCCGGGTCATTGCCACCTTTTTGTTTTCCATCCGAAAAAAAAGAGAAAAAGGCTTCTTGAAAAAAACATTAAACCCCATATATATACGATACAGTAGATGCCTTTTTTTTCTTTTATTCTTTTGCTGTGGTATGAAAACCACTTTTTTGTTTTTTTTTTCGATCAATTTCTTGCTTTCTTGCCTTGTTTGCCTTCTTTTGATCTGGTGGTCAAAGTCCGCCGACAGGCCGCTTACTTGATCTCCAGAAGCTTGACATCAAAGATCAGAGTGCTGTTTGGCGGGATGCCGTCCAGCTTCTGGGAGCCGTAGGCCTGGGAGGGGGGGATGGTCAGGCGGCGCTCGCCACCAATGGCCATGCCGACGATGCCAATGTCCCATCCGCTGATGACCTCACCCTTGCCGACGCGGAAAGAGAACGGGGCACCCTTCTTGTTGGCTGATTTGTTAGTGAGAAAAGGAAGAAAGGAGGAAGAAAAGAACAAAAGGGAAAGGGAGCAAGAAAGAAAGGAGGAAGAACAAAAGGGAAAGGGAGCAAGAAAGAAGGAAGAATCAAAACCTACAGTCAAACACCTTGCCGTTCTCCAGCTTGCCAATGTAGCGCATCCCGACGCGGTCGCCGGCCTTGACCGCACGGCCCGAGCCCAGCTTGCGGTCGTCAATGGTGACGCCCTTGACGACCTTGACGCCCAGGGTCTGCTTGTTGCCCGGCTTGGCGGCAGCCGCCGGCGCCGCGGCCGCCTTGGTCTCCTTGTCCTTGCCCGCGGGGCCCGTGGGCCCCTGCTCCAGCTCCTTGGCAAACTGCACGCGGCGCTTCTCCTTGTTGTCCTTCTCCTCCTGCTTGACGCTCACGGCCTCGCCCTGGTTGTTCTTGAGCTTCTTCTGCTGCTTCTTGCTCAGCTTGCTGGACTCGTCCTCGACAGCCGCCTTGGCCGCGCCCTTGCCCTCCTTGGCAATCATGCTGTCGAGCGTCTGCTCCTCGTCCTCGGCCGCGCGCTTCTTGCCCTTCTTCTTGACCTCGGTCAGCTGCGGCGCCTCGTCCTCGGACTCGATCTCCTCGATGCGGCCCGAGATCTCGTCGAGCCCGTCGAGCTCGTCCTCCTCGTCGCTGTCCAGCTCCTCCAGCTCGTCCGGCGGCAGGTCGAACTCGTCGTCGCTGTCTTCCTCGTCCTCGTCATCCTCGTCCCCATCGTCCTCGACAATGTAGTTTCCCGTGAGGTGGACAGAGTGGCTGCCCGTCACGGTGAAGAAGACCGTCTCGCCAGCATCAATGGTGATCTCCAGAGGCTGCTGGTAGAGCTGTGGCGTGTGTTAGACAAATTCTATATATGAGTACGAAAAACACGGCTTACCTTGTCCGTGTCCAGCGTGCAGAGAACAAAGTCCTCCAAGACCAAATCGTCCTCGTCCGAGTCCTCGTCCGAGTCCTCGTCGTCGTCGTCCTCCTCCTCCTCCTCGACCGCGGTAGCGGGCTCCTTGCCCTTCTTGGACGTCTTCTTCACGCCGCTGGCCTTGGCCTTTTTGGACGCCTTTGCGCCGTTGGCCTTGACGGCGTCGGCGTCTTCCATCTCGGCGTCCTCGTCCTCCGAGTCGTCCTCCTCCAAGTCTTCGGCTTCCGCCGCAGCCAGGAGAGCACGGAGCTCCTGCTTGCGACGGGCCTTGGACGGGTCACTAGGGCCACCATTGGGCTCGTCGTCGTCATCCTCATCCTCGTCATCGCTGCCAGCCAGGATGCTGCGGAGGTAGTCCTCCTCGTCATCCTCGTCGTCCCCCAGAAAGTCCAGAGGACGGCGCACGATGCGCAGGGTGGAGCGACCCTTGCTGGGCACGTTGCCCTCTTCATCGGCCTCAGGCTCAGCTGTAGGGTCAATGGCAGCCATGGAGATATGGATCTGAAAGGGCCCCGGGAGCGGCACGGTTAGCACGGGCTCCAGTCAGGCAGCGCCAGCAGATGGAAGCGCCCAACAAGGTTGTTGTGAGAAAAAATACGTACAGTGGCAGGGACCTCGAGAGTCGCCGGGATGAGGACACCGCCAGGCGGCACCTCCAGGCCAAAAACGCCTTGTGGTTGGGACATTTTGGATCTTGGGGGGAATTTGTTTTTGGAAACAAGAAAAAAAGCGTAAATCTTTGAATGTTGCCGGCAGATGCAAATGAAACTTGCAAGTGAGAAAGCGTAGACTGGAAAAGAGAACAGGAAAAAAAGACTCTGGACCAAAGATGTTTCGAAAATAAAGATGAGGAAAGAAGACGCAAGAAAATCTGAACTGCATAAATTTTTTTTTCTGCTGTACTTGATAAATAAAACTGGGGCCTTTGCCGGTTGTCCCAGTAAACCAGCGCGGCCCCTCTTCTTTGCTGCCTCTGTCTCCACTTTAAAAAAATTGTAGCACGCGCTCCTCGGTCTCTAGGTACGAGCGACCAGGCTTCCAGCTGTCTGATTGGTGCTTGAAAGGCGGTCTGTGCTAAAAGTTCATCCGCAACGTCCATTTTCTTTCACCGCCTTGGATTTTAGGTTCTTTTTGATCTTTTTATCATTATCGATAACAGGGTCCAGAACGACTGATAAGAGCAGCGGAGTTTCTGCAGGCGACCATGCACGGCTTGCTAGTGCATGCCTTGCATTATCATTTTGAGCTGCCTGAAGCAGATGAAATGGCTCTCTCAATTAGGTCACCTTTAAAGTTTGGTCTATTTTTGGGATGAGTTGTATTCTAACAGAGTGTAGGCACAAGGTTGGTGGTGCTTGCTGTTTGTCTATTTTTCTGCTGGATTCTAAAAATGCAGCCGGCTATTTCTCTGCTGGATTCTACTTATAGAAATGCAGCCGGGTTCCTGCTTTTCTTAGCGGCCTACCCAAGCTAATTCTGCAAGTCTCGTATACTTTGTCTGTTTTGAAGAGGGGGAGAAAGGTATCTTTCTGCGGAGTAAGTAGCTTGTTGAATACGCGGCCATCCTCGATCAAATTCAGAATTCAGCCACATTTCGAACCTACCTTTTGATGCCATACAATGCTCTCCAATCATACAATTGACGGCATACGATGCGTAAAAAAGCATCTGTATTGCTAAGCTAATGAGTAAGAGGTATCACGCTAAAAACAAAAAAAAAGGGGCCAAAAACACTAGAAGCACTGAATCTTATCCTGATGATGCGTCTGCAGAGGCCGATTTCGTTCTTTTCCGCGTGACTTTCCCACTGACGGTATATACAAGGTCCACGGTCCAAAAGTGACAGATCTGTGCCTGGGCACAAGGAATAGCACCATAGATCGGGCCGACAATGGGGACTATGATGTAGTCGATAAAGTTCCTCTTGAGGCTGCGGTGCGAAAAGTTCATGCCCTTAGCAAGGCCGGCGTCCTGCATCTCCTTTTCGCGAGCAGAAACTGCAATCTCATGGAACTTTTCGTACAACAAGAAGTAAATTGTCAGCTCCAAGAAGCCGGCTGCACGGAGGTAGTTGCAGGCCCTGAAGATCCAAGCCACGCCGTGGATATCAGGATAGCCGGCAGTCATACACGTGTACAGAGTCGAGGCCACGATAAGTATTGTCATCTGGACAGGGATGAAGTGGGCTTCAAAGAGGCGATGGAACAGGTAAAAGAGACGCTCGTAGTCCGGAGCCTTGAGCTTATCGTGTGTGACGTCCGAGAGGATGCCAGGTTTGACGAGCAGTTCGTCGCTGCAGAGGAGACTTGGCGTTCCCAGTGGCATGTCCATGACGTAGGTATCAACCGAGTCACTAAGCGTATTCGTTAGTGAAATGGGGTCCTGAAAATATAGACAAGAGAGCACACCCACAAAGAACTGTGCAGAGGACGAAAGGCGCGGGATGCATGCTTTCTGTTTTTCCAGAGCTCGACAGCCTGGCACAATGCATATCCCGTGTCGAGAGAGCCCCACATGTGCCGCTGGGACTGCTTGTATCGGGCGCGGATGTCTGCCAACATGCTGTTGGCGCCGTTTCCGGACCCGCCAGCCGTGACGTTGCTCTGGCTGACAGGACTGACAATGGTCCGCACAGTCAAGTTGCCGTTCAGGGCAAAGAAACACTTGAGGTACATGTGCAGGTCCTCGCCGATGGCCTCGGAGTTGCAGTCCCAGCCGCCTACTCGGTCGACCAGCTGGAGAGGAAGTGAATAGACCGATGTCGGCGGGGAGATTGTAGAGTTGCGGTACAGACCCGAGATGCCCGCTGCGCACCATAGTATGTCCGTCATACGGACGAGAGCAGGGACGCTGTGGGCATTGCGGTCGAAGATGATCGGGGCACAGTACAGGGTTGTGCTGGCGGTTTTCGGGTATGCCAAGTGCATCTCAGTAGCCTGAGCGAAGAAGTCGGCCGAGAGGTGGCTGTCAGCTACATGGGATAGCACCGTGGTCAGCTCGGACAGCCATCAGGCGACAAAAGGCAGGGGGGGGGGGGGGGGGACACATGACATACCATCGATGCCCGTGACAATCACATCTTTGCGGATGTTGAGCGGGTAATTCTTGCTCAGTTTGCGAGCAGCCCAGTTGACATTACTGCCTTTGCCGGGGCATTCGCCAGGAATATCAGACGGGTGGAGAGTGAAATCGATGGAGCGAAACTTGCTAACAAATTCGGAAATGAGCGAGCGAGCCTTGACATTGGCGTGTTCCTCGCGCTGTTCCATGGCCAGGTAGATCTAAAGAAAAGGCACTGATTAGCAAACCGCGGGGAATCAAAGTTTCCAATTTCCAGATTTTCTTTAGAAATCACAGATATCAATATTTTTTCCTGCCCGCTTTTGACTGCACTTTGATGACCTCACTGCCCCAGATGCTCATGGTATCTCGTACTGTCTTGCTCTGGCTCACTTACATCGTAGCTGCTACGGGCCCCGGGGTGGGAAGCCAACACATCCATGGTCTCTCGAAGTGTATCAATGTCCTCTTTGTAGCTTGGGATGATGACGGCATGTATGACACTGATGGGATTTCCGTCTCTTTGGGCGCAGTGCCCGGTAGCTGTACCCTCAGACTCGTTCTTTGCGCAAGATGATATGCGGGATGGATTCGGCTTTTCGGCGCCTGATGACAGCGAGGCCACGGATTCGTGGCGACGAGATTCCGGCTTGGCATCTTTGAGTGCCTTTTGGCGCGCACGTAGAGAGCCTGTGATTTCCTAGATAGCCCAGCAGGCACGCATGGGAAAGGCAAAAACCATGGCATGAATCAACAGGCAGTACCACGAAAAAACGGCAGTCCAGATGCCCGCACCGTTGGGCGAGGGCCGTCGGACACCGAGACGGCCCTGCGGGCGATGTTCCTAGCCATCATGGGATGGGGCGGTATCTTTCCAGAGGACCCAGCAGCTCAGGAGGGTTACTGCGATCACAGTCAGGCCTCCCAAGCGCTGAGAGAACCAGGCAATGAGGGGCATGGCAGTGGAAAAGAGACCAAGGGCTCTCCGACTATGCGCAAACAATGCAATGGTGAGAAGGCGTATGATTGGGGCGCATGAGAACTGAAATTGATGAAACTAGGATCTGGAGACAGTTGTAGGAAAGCAACGAGACAATTGTAGGAAAGCAACTGGAGACAGCTGTAGGAAAGCAACTGGAGACTTGTAGGAAAGCAACTGGAGACAGTTGTAAGAAGGAAGCAAACCAGTTATAGGAAGAAAATCAAATTAGAAAATTATAGGAAGGGAAAGCAGAGGACCGGAAAGAAATGGAATTGCGCCTGTCTTAGGAGAGAGTGATATAGGAGGGTGCAGCGGTGGATTTTAGGAACGCGTTGTCTTCTCGAGGTGAGTTGGCTGGCGAGAGAAACAAGGAGAAGAGACCGACGCCGACAGCCTGGTCGAGGTGACAGACGGGCCGAAGAAGGCCAAAGGTTCGCTGGCGAAGAGCGGTAGAGAGGAGGCGGAAGGGTAGGTTGAAGGTAGGAAGAGAGGTAAAAGGCCAATTCTAGGAACAGGAGCCAAGTCTAGGAACAGAAGCCAAGTCTCGAAAACAGAAGGGTAGGTGGAGATATTTGGCGGCACCTGCACAGATAGATAGCGGGGGCAGTCGGGGGGAAGGAGGCAGCCTTCACGCCTGAGGAAGGCTGGTAGAAGCAAAGAGGGAAAGCGTGACCGAGGGAAAAGCAGGAGAGCCCGGTACAAAGAAGGAAGCCGAGAACGAGGGAAGGAAGACGTCCCATCTTTGCGGCTGATCGTTTTGCCGTCCCGGACCGACTTGGCAATGCTTTATAGCGGAAGAGATTGACTGGCAATGCTTTATAGCGGAAGAGTTTGACTAAACGATTGAAATTTCTCGAGCTGGAAGAGGATATGTATCAAGCAGAGGTACGATGCTGCACCCTTGATAAGATGCCGGCCATCTTGGTTGGTGAGGTTCAACAGGTTCTCTTTGATAGTCAAGAGGTTCAACGGGTTCCCTTTATGGTTGCAAGAAGGTTCAACAGATTCTCTTTGCTGTTGCAAGAGGCTCAAAGTGTTCTCCTTGTTGTATTTGACTCCCGAGGCCTGGCGTAGTGTAAAGCACAAGCTCAAGTCTTCACCAGTAACTCTGATTCTTGTCCACAATGCAGGCAAGCAAAGCTCTACAAAAAACACCATTTCACGAGCCGCGCGTACAACCCGTCTCCCGCCACCCGCCCTCGCCGCGTAGTGATAATCTCAAGTGATGCAACAGCCTCGGGGTAGTTTCTGTATGGGCGCAATACGCTCCTCGTACCACCAAACAGCAAGGTTCTCCTTGCGTGGCTGGAAGCTGATTCCTCCAGTTTATGAAGCGGTCCTCCAGTTTATGAAGCGGTCCTCCAGTTTATGAAGCGGTCCTCCAGTTAATGAAGCGGGTAGAGAGTTTACTGGAGCGGGCTGAGCTTCGTGCGGCCAGGACCGCGGCCGAATCCGCAGAAACATGACCGAGTTCCAACCGAATCCGAAAAAGCTGCCACGGCTCTCGCCCAGACCAATGGCCAGTGCTGCCGTCGCAAGAGCGTGAGCCTTGCGCAATCCGGCAACTGTCGGTGTCCGGGAGATGTTGAGCTCCCATCTTGGACAGCGTCCCGCTGGACATTACGCGACCTTGTCGAAAAGGTTCTGGATAGGCTTGGCGGCCTGTCGCGGGAGAAGTCAGTCCAGGCCCAGCTTGCCACATGGGAAGACAAAA
>JADHKI010000015.1:198103-355140 GCA_019925645.1 Graphilbum cf. rectangulosporium
AGAGAAAAAGAGAAAAAGAGAAAAAGAGAAAAAGAGAAAAAGAGAAAAAGAGAAAAAGAGAAAAAGAGAAAAAGAGAAAAAGAGAAAAAGAGAAAAAGAGAAAAAGAGAAAAAGAGAAATAAAAAGAAAAAGGCGCTTACGTCTATGAATCTCTCGAGATCATTGTCCAGGCTGGCCAGGTCTTCCCTCCGCTTCTTGTTCTCGGCCACGAGCTTGAGCTTTTTCTTGAGAAGCTCGTGCTTCTGCTGTTCGAGGGCCTCGCGCTCCTGCTTTTCGTGGGCAATGCGCGCCGTCATCAGGGCGGCCTCGTCGTCCTGGGCATGCTCCGGGTGGAGCTGGAGGAACTCCTCGACCGGGATCAGGGGCAGGTGCTTGTAGGAATGGCTAGACAGGTCAGAACGGAAAGCACAAGGAACCCTTGAGTAAAGAAAGAAATCCGGGCTTACTCGTAGTTCTCGCAGGCGGCGATCTCGCCCTGCAGGTGCTTCTGTTCATAGTAGAGGTTCTGCAGCTGGAGATGCAGCCGGTCGACTTCCTGGCGCGCCTCGGCCGTCTGCGCCTTGGTCTCGCGCGCGCTGAAGTAGGCCGCGCGATGCAGGTTGCGCAGCAGTGCGATGCTCGCCGTGACCTGTCTCTGCTGCCGCGCGACCTCCACCAGATGCTCCGTCGTCGTCGTCGTCGTCGTCGTCGTCGTCGACGGCGAGGCGCCGGCTTCTTTCGCAACCAGGTCGATCAGGGCCAGGGCCTGCAGCCGCGCCTGCGTCGACGCTTCGAGCAGCGTGGCCAGGCCGTCCGTGGCTTCGGCGGAGTCTGTCTGCATGGTCGTCGTGGTCAGGGAAGAAGACTGAAGCTCGAAAGAGTGCTGTAAGACGAAGTGCTGTAAAGACGAAAGAGTGCTGTGAGATACAAAGTACGATACGCTAATAACGTGGCGCGTTCGTGGCGGTGCAGCGCTAAGAAAAGAGTTCCCGATCGTGTTCGCCACGCCGTCCCTGATTGGCGGACATTTACAAGTTGGGGTGCATTGGTTTCCCAACAACACTTTTGTGTTTTGCTCAGCGTTCTTGCCTTTGTCTGCTCGTCGCCCGTCGTTTGCCCGCTTCTGGCTCACCTCTGCTTGCCGCTTCTTGCTCACGTCTGCTTGCCGCCTCTGCTTGCCGCCGCCGCGTTTGTCAGCGTTGCCGAACCCCACTTTTGCTTCGGCCCCGAAACGGGTAATCGGCACTTGATCCTTTTCAGGGACCCCACGAAAGAAGAAGCCAAACACGAATGCCACACCAGACCTCTGCACATCTTTGAGTGCAAGGAGAGAGCACATCTTCGAGACCTCTGCCAGCTATGGACTTTTCCTCCAAGATGGCCTGCCACGCGACCGAGGGCGGCGCTGCCGCAGACGCCAAAGCGTCCGGCAGCAGCCAGTATGCCTCTGAACAGCCGCCGATGCGCCGACGGCGCCTGTCGTCGTCCAGCCGGCCCCGGCGAAAGTCGCTGGTGGACCACATCATGGACAGCGAGGAGGGACTGCTCCTCAAGGTACGTATTTCGCTTCCTTTCATACGGACCAGACGCACTGACGGGCAGCTGGACCTCTTCCTCTCGGAGCTCGAGCGGCGGCTGGACTACGTCGAGAGCTACGGCGAGACGACGCTGGACGCGAGCATTGGGCGGGCGTACGCGACGCTGCAGGCGGTGCACACGCGCTGCTCGCAGGCGTCGGGCGAGGTGCTCGGGGCGGGACGGCGGCGGCTGCAGGTCATGGTGGAAACGGTGGAGACGCGGTACCAGGAGGCGCTGGCGGCGGCCGAGTCGCTCAACGAGAAGGCGCGCGTGGGCATTGAGCTGCTGGACGGCATGCTGTCCGAGTTTGAGGCGCACGCGGGCAAGTTCCGCGACCGCAGCATGGCCAACGCGGCCGACGCGGCCGACGCGGTCGGCCAGCTGATGGACGGCGGGCTGGGGCTGGCGCGCGGCGTGGTGGACGAGAGCCTGGGGCGGGCCAAGAAGGCGGCCGGCAAGGCGGCCGGCACGCTGGAGGACCACATCCAGCGGGCGGTGGCGCGCGCGCGCCAGCAGCACGGGCTGCTGCACTACGACGACCTGCCGACGCCGTGGCGCATCAACCCGCACATCCTGCGCGGCTACCGCTTCAGCGAGACCAAGGTGGCCTGCCTGCAGTCCATGTTCCGCGTCTCCAACGAGCTGGTCAACATCTGGTCGCACGGGCTCGGCGCCGTGCTCGTGCTGGCCGTGGCCCTGTACCTGTACCCGACCAGCGTGACCTTCCGCCTCAGCTCCGGCCCCGACGTCTTCATCGCCGCCCTCTTCTTCTTCGCCGCCTGCCAGTGCCTCGTCTGCAGCACCATCTGGCACACCATGAACTCCATTGCCGACCCGCGCCTCGTCTCCTCGCTCGCCTGCGTCGACTACACCGGCATCTCCCTGCTCGTCGCCGCCTCCATCCTCACCACCGAGTACACCGCCTTTTACTGCGAGCCCCTCAGCCGCCACCTCTACATGGCCACCACCGCCCTGCTCGGCATCGGCGGCGTCGCCCTGCCCTGGCACCCCGTCTTCAACCGCCAGGACATGGCCTGGATGCGCGTCGCCTTTTACGTCGGCCTGGCCGCCACCGGCTTCCTGCCCCTGCTGCAGATCTCCTGGACCCGCGGCCTCTCCTTTGTCTGGGACTTTTACCTGCCCATTACCAAGTCGCTGCTCGTCTACCTCTGCGGCGCCTGCGTCTACGCCAGCAAGGTGCCCGAGCGCTGGCGGCCCGGCATGTTTGACTACATTGGCGGCAGCCACAACCTCTGGCACATGGCCGTCCTCGGCGGCATCCTCTTCCACTACACCGCCATGCAGGAGTTCTTCTCCAACGCCTTCCGCCAGGCCGAGGACGGCTGTTCGGCCTACTGATGGGCGCATCAAACGGAGTATCTTGAGCATTTACAGTGCATTGGTTTGCCTTTCTGTTCAGCCTTGATTTTCGGCTTTGATTTTGCCTTTTGACTTTGTTCTTTCATTCTTCGTTTTTTCTATTTTTCGTTTTGTTGGTTCTTTTCAGTTTGAATTATTCTGTTGTTTTTCCTTTCTTTCCTTTCTTTCCTTTCTTTCCTTTCTTCCCTTTCTTCCTTTCTTTCCTTTCTTTCCTTTCTTTCCTTTCTTTCCTTTCTTTCCTTTCTTCCCTTTCTTCCTTTCTTTCCTTTCTTTCCTTTCTTTCCCTTCTTTCCTGTCTTTCCCTTCTTTCCCTTTTCCTTTTCCCTTTCCCTTTTCCTACGCGCATTCTGCGCTCTGCATTCAAGGAGGCTGCAATGATTATGAAGGAACGGAGACTGGTTCCAATGGCTCGCGCTTCAATTTAAAAGTACATATGCATATCAGATAGAATGGACAAGAATGGATCACTGTTGCCTCTGAACAAGAATGGATCACAGTTGCCTCTGAACAAGAGTCGATCGCTGTTGCCTCTGGTTTGTACGCCTGCCGTACCTCGACGATTAGTAATCACAATCTCAAGCCTGCCTCAGTGCTCGACGCAACTATTCATTCATAACCGTTCGTGTCTCATTATCCTGAGTAACATGCGGAACACTGCCGAGCCGCGAAGAAACAGAAACCACATGTCAGTCCCCTGCCGAACTACACAGGCTATACAAAGCCAGGTGTGAGGAGATTGCCAGGTGTGAAGATAGCAAGGCCAGCCTTTTGCCGAAAAAAGCCAGCCCATGCCAGATACTGTCTGACTCGCAAATCACAGCGCATGGTTGACAATCTCGGCGTAGACGTCGGCGGGCAGCTTCCGGATCATGGTGAGCGTGATGCCCTTGATGGCATCGGCCTGCAGCGCCGGGAACGAGCGCAGCAGCTTGTTGGGACTGGCCGAGGTCAGCGGAAGAGATGACAGGAAGAGAAGAGGCAGGAAGACAAGAGGCAGGAAGAGAAGAGGCAGGAAGAGAAGGCGCAGAGAGAGACCTACCTCGGGCTGGTGAGGATCTGGCCGCGGATGAGCATCAGCTGCCCCACAATGCAGAGGATGTTGAGATGGGGCCCGTAGGCAAAGAGAAAGTCCCACAGGCGCAGGACCTCGGGCAGCGGCGGCGTGCAGGCGCAGAGGGTCAGCACGGACGGAAAGGCATAGATCTCGGCCGACAGGTTCTTGGACAGCAGGTACAGGCTCAGCTTGGGGTCGACAATGGCCAGCACCTTGTCGACCAGGGCCAGGCCCTTGTGCACGCCGTCCATGGCGCCGCGGATGTAGCCCGGGCACTCCTTGGTGAGCAGGTGGTAAAAGGCCACAAACGCCTCGGCCTCGCTGCGCGCGGCGTACAGAAAGGGCGCTGCCAGCACGTTCATGCCCTGCACATAGGTGCCCGGCTCGGCCGCCGCCATGCCGCTCTCGGAGCCGCCCTCTGTCGTCAGCGTCAGGGCCCGCGCCCGGTTCTTGGCCGACGGCGACGAGTGGGCCGACGGCACGCTGGAGGCCGTTCTCGCTCCTGATGATGAAGATTCTGCTGCTGTTGCGGCGGTGGTGGTGGCAGCGGCGGTGGCGGCGGCGGCGGCGGCAGCAGCGGCGGCAAAGGCGGTGGTGGCGGCCGTGTTGTCCGCCACCGCCGCGGGCAGAGACTGCCGCTTCTGGTGGCCCTTTCCCTTTTCGCGAGCGTCGTGCAGTTTCCAGGCAATGGCGTTGAGGAGCCGGATGAGACTGGCCTCGCTGACGCGGCGGCGGAAGAGCGGGTCGGTCGTGAGCGTGCGGAAGGTGTCGTTGCGGATTTTCGAGTAGGCCGGAGAGGCTCCGCGGTGCACCAGGGCCAGGTACGCGTCCGTTTCCAGCACGGGGCAGTCGAGCAGGATCAGCCAGATGTAGATGCGCACGGAGGACTAAGGTCAGTTGACGTTGGGGGGGAAAGTCTGACGTTGGGGGGGGGAAGAGTCTGACGTTGGGGGGGGGATCTTGCCAAGTGCCAACCTACCATGCCGTCACTGTCGCTCTTGATGCCCGTCTCCAGGATTCTCCAGCGCATGTTGTTGAGAGCACCGACCACGTCGCCGTCCACGGGCCCGTCCCGGACCAGACGATCCAGCGACACCGACTCCAGAGCCGCCGACCGGCCCGCGAGAGCACGCCGCCCGCCCGCGCCCCCTGCCGCCGCCGCTGCTGCTGGCGGCGGCGCCTGCCTGTTTGCGGCGTCGCTGCTGTTGGCCCGGGCCCTCTGCGGCGATCGGGCCGAGCTGCTGGCCTGCCTCCGCGCGGGGGAGCCGGCAGAGCCCGGCAGGTGGCGGGGAGACGGCGGGACGGGCTGTGCCTGCTGTTGCTGCTGCTGCTGTAGTTGCTGTTGCTGTTGCTGTTGCTGTTGCTGTTGCTGTTGCTGTTGCTGTTGCTGTTGCTGTTGCTGTTGCTGTTGCTGTTGCTGTTGCGGCTGCAGCTGCGGCGGCTGTATCTGCAGAGGCAGCTGCTGCATGTTTTGTTGGCTTTGTTGATGGTGCAGGCGATGTTGGGAGAAGCCCGACTTGGCGCCGAGATTGTGCGCAGACTGCAGCTTCCGAAGCGTGCGAGGCCCGCTCGGCGACGGCGGTGGCGGGCCGAGAGCCGCGGCCGGAATCAGCGCGGGCATCGCAGACATGCCGTCTCGCAATGGGCTCGGCATCTTTTCCTGCATCGATCGAGAGAGGGCGTTGCCGAGGGGGCGTCGCGTCAGCGTGTAGCAAAGTAGACAAAAGCACCGCTGGCAAGCACCGCTGGCAAATCGAAGCAGCACGAAAACCGGGACCCGGCCTCTCAGCGGTTGCGCAGAGGAGACTGAAGCGGGGATGTTGCCGGGTGGGTGGCTGGGCTGCTGCTGCTGGTGATGCAGTCGCGTTTTTTACGCGATAGCGTCGCGTGTGCTCCGTAGGGTTAGTGCCAATAGCGCTCCCGTCTCCAGCTGGATTCGCCTATGGGGAGCTGCCAGCCACGGGCCATGCACGCCTACCGTATTGCTTGTCTCAATGGCGGTGCCGATCTGCGGCTCGGATGCACAGCTTTTCTTCTTCAGACACTCACGGCCAGGCAAAAGTCGTGGAGAATCACTGCCCTCTGCTTTGGGAGCACGTGATGCCCATGTAGCCCATGTAGCTACAAGTAGTCTCTCCCATCCCGCCGGGCGCTCAGACACATCGAGGTACCTTTTTATACTTGCTCGCTCAGCGCTCTTGCCCCTGCAGTTGGGTTGCCGCTGTGGGGCCCGGGCTCCATATGCAATGCCATAATTGGCTAGTGATATCAACACGGACGTGCCCCGCCACTTTCCACTCCCATCCCCGCCTTTCCTTCGCTTCTTTCTCCTTCTCCCGAAAAACGCCTCTCTTTCTCAACTTTCAACACACCTCCTTTTCACCCAACTCACCACCACATCATCCCATCACGAGACGCATCGTATCTGTGAGTTTCCACACAGCGCCCTCACGGTGGCCGTGCGTTTTCCGAGCGAAAAAGCGGCCATGGAAAAGAATTTCACTGGTGGCTGACCTCAAAAGACAAAAAGACACGCAATCCAACAGAACTTTTCCAAGTGCCGCAGAGAAAGCCGAGTTGATGTCAATCGAAAACCTCAAGATCAATGGTATGGCTCGTCTCGTCCTATGGCAGCGTCGAAAGCGCTGCTCAGAGAAGCATCTCCGCGCAAACTACAAGACTAACCGCTGCCACAGACCCCTTCGCCGACGCCGACGAAGAAAGCGGACAATCGCAGGCAAAGCAACAGGAGTATCTCCATATACGCATCCAACGTACGTTGCGGCCACGATACTTGGCCCCCCCCTGAGAAACGGTCTGCCCGCTAACAAGTCGATCAGAGCGCAATGGACGCAAGACCTTGACCACGGTCCAGGGTATTCCTCCCAAGTTTGACCACAAAGTACGCGCATGCCCAATCCGCCTCTCTGTTTCTGGGCTTCGGACCGCATACTGACCGCCTAGAAAATCCTCAAGGTCATCAAGAAGGAGTTTGGTGAGTGCCTTTGTCGCATCATCCTTAACCGCATTATCCTTGACCGCATCATTCTTAACCGCATCATCCTTAACCGCATCATCTTTAACCGCATCCTCATCATCATTTTTAACCCTTCGCTGTTGATCGTCTCTAACGTGCGACAGCTTGCAATGGCACCATCATCTCTGCCGCCGAGTCCAAGGTACGTTGCGGTACCGGCGCCCTTGGCTTGGGACTTGTTTCTCGGCTTATCACTGACTGATCCTGCTAGGGTATGGGCGAGGTGATCCAGCTCCAGGGCGACCAGCGCAGCAAGATCCGTACGTCATGTCCCCAAGACGGCCCAAGGCCAATCAATGGTCATCTGTTTGCCGCGACCATGTCTGCTAACAGGCGCCCAGGCGATTTCCTTATCGACAAGGCCAGCGGACTCGGCCTTGATGAAAAGACCATCAAAGTCCATGGCTTCTAAGCCGGGCATGCCATGGCATGCCCCGCGGCCTATCTGTCAGCAGCTGGAAGCGCATTCTCACCGTGGGGCCCGTACGGAGTACATACGGGCCTTTTGCGGGAGAAGACGTTCCCGGTCTCTCGACCACTGGCGTTTAGGAAGGCCCCATCCTGCCGAGGTTTCTACCCTGCCAAGGAAGAACAAGGATTGTGGGAGCACAGTTGGGCATGCCATTGCCTTTGCTTCGGGCGGTAGATGCAGTGGATGGTGTGCGTGGAGAGAGAGAGAGGACCGCAGAGCCGGAGAGGCCAGAGTGAGTGAGTCCTTTTGGGACGGCGCTCTGGATGGGACCAGCTTCTTTGGGGTATTGTTTTACTTTTTCGAGAGTTTCAATGTCGGCGAGACCATGCCGGGCTTGTCGCTCTTTACTATGCGGACAATACTATATACCGTTTTATCCTCCGACTTAAGTGGTAGTATTCTTACCGTTTTCCTCCGACTTAAGTGGTAGTATTCTTACCGTTTTCCTCCGACTTTGAGTGGTAGTATTCTTGCCGTTTTATCCTCCGACTTCAAGTGGTAGTATTCTTGAGCGACGCTGTGATGTGTACCATCGTTTGTCGGCGTGTGCTTTCACTTCGGCTTGAGCCCGGCTGATCCAGAAAGCAGTTTGAAAGGTTCCGTCACAACGTGGATAGACGGCTGAGCAGTCCTTAGCACAGGCGTCTTGGAGGTAGCACGCCATTGATTTATAAGGTGCTTGGCAAGATCTGCTTAGAGAAGGGCACGCACGAATAGTCGTGGTGACGAGACTTGCACGCACGAATGGTTGTGGTAGACGACTTGCCAAGGACATAAAGTCGTGGGAGAGTGCAAAAGTCGTGGAAACGACAAAACGCGCAAAAGACCGTGTTCCCTTGGCCTCGCAAGCGATTACGTACCGGCGGCCGGGCCCAGATCTTCCGAGGCAGGCGCGTGAGGAGGAGAACCGAGACCCAAGAGCTCGTTATGAGGCCTTTTTTTTCCACAAGAACACGCGGCCGAGGGGCGCTAGAAGGCAGGTCTGCAAGTAGTTCCCGTCTCACGACCACGCAAAGGCGATCCCAGCGGCCAGCGGGGGAGCCTTTGGGTCCGACGCGGGGCATTTTTCTTCTCACATGTCCAAGTGCACATGGAATGCAAAGCAACGCTCAAGGGCGTGTCGCTGGCCGTAATGGCCAAGCTGCCGTCAATCAAGAAGCGCAACTGCGCGAGTATTGAAAAAGGGGGGGGAGGCCCGCCTTGGTTGCGCCTCTCGCCAGGTTCGTCTCTTGTTTTGTGTTGCTTCTAGTTTTCCTTGGCCCTCGTTTGCAACCCTCTGCCTCGTCTGTTCTCGTTCTTGGCGGCCGGACAGATCCCCAACGGGAAAGGGTGGTGGAATCCAGAGCGGAAAGCTAGCAGGACGACGCCGTTATGGCTGGCCAAGGGGGGCCGAGCACGAATCTGGAGGGCGTCTCTGGGCCACTCTCTGGGAGTTGCAGCGAAGTTGTCTTTTCTGGACCCACAGTCGAGATGGTGTCACTGGACCCGGCGATGGCGCAACCGGAATCCAGCGCTCTGATTGGATGCCTTAGCCAAGCTGGAGGAGTGGGGCCCCCCGACGACAAACAAGACGTAACACTCGTTGTATTGACAATGCGAGTCCGGCCTTGCCCACGCGATTTGTCTTCATCGTGGATGTGATGATACCGTAGAGCTGCAGTGTGGCCAGGCCAGGCGCGGTAAAGCTAGACAAGTGCGGTGATCAGGCGGCGCGGTGATCAGGCAGCGCGGTGTATCCAGGAAGCGCAGAGCCGCAGAGACAAAGAAGTCCAAGACCTTTTTCCGCCCCCAAAAAGCTCCGCTACGCGCGTCGTATCTGCTGGGGGGGAGTGTGGCCGACCGCCGTTCACCAGCACGCCGTGCCACGGCTGCGCCACAGAAGCGCGGCCTTTTTGTAATGCAGCAGGCGCGGTGCACAACATAATTGCACGGAAGGAGCAGGCGGTGCACAACATAACAACACGGAAGGAGCAGTCGGGGAAAAGGTACCTTTGCCGGCACCTCGACAGCCCAGGTACTCGCCCGTGTGGGGGTACCCGGAAGCAGGTGGCGACGCGGCGACCGCCAAAGTAGCTTGCCGGCGAGAGGTACAAGGGAGGCTAGTTCCGGCGAGGAAAGCGTCTAAAAAAGGCACTTACACACCACACGGGGCAAGTACACGATGGCGCAATGCGAGCTAACTGCTGCGTTTACCCACACACCTGTGAATTTTGCACAGAGAGCAGTGGCAGCTATGCTCTGCCAGTCGGGCCTTCCCACGGCTTCCACGCTCTCTCATACATAACCGGTCCAGGGCCTCTTCTTCCACCATCTCGCCGCTTTCTGTCACCATTGCCGCCTTGCCCTTTCTCGACCTGCCCGCTTCACGGCTGATCTCCCTGCCGTCCTATGCTTTCCCGTGGCTTAGACAAGCCTCTCTCTCTCTCCTTCAATTGATCAGCAGTTCTACAGCAAGGCCTTTTGGTGGTTGGCGAAGTCAAACGAGCATTTTCCAGCTCATCTGAGAGCAAGTGACAACAAGTAACGACTACCAGACGACAGACCGGACGACAGACGTGAGGACACGAGACAACAGACGTAACGACACGAGACGACAGAACCGCGGTGCTTCTCAACATCTGCATGACCAGCTGTGACGCCGGCCTGGACTAGGACCCTTTCGGAGCGGCTGAGGCCAAGATTGACTGCAGAGGGTGCCTTTCGCGTAGCCCGAGCACGCCAAGACAGGCCGAGAAGCGTTGGAAGAGAGCTGGGCCAGGGAGACGCAAGAGCCGCCCGCCATATCCACTGGAAAACGGCCCTCTCATCTCCCTCTTCCCGCTTTGCTGAAAAG
The DNA here is from genome assembly GCA_019925645.1 of Graphilbum cf. rectangulosporium. NCBI lineage: Eukaryota > Fungi > Ascomycota > Sordariomycetes > Ophiostomatales > Ophiostomataceae > Graphilbum > Graphilbum cf. rectangulosporium. The sequence goes on from JADHKI010000015.1 coordinate 208,437, forward strand.
CTAGCACACCACCCCGGCCTTTATTACCAGGATTGTCTTTTCCCAGGATCGTCTCTCCCAAGATCACACACACACACATATATATATACCTGCTCCTCCCCCGCTCCGATCCTCCTGCTCTACAAGAGCTGTGAGAGACCAGGCTTGCCGCTTTCTTCGCGGATCCATTTCTGCCTCTTCCTACTCTCCCCTATCAGTCTGCCGTCTCCATGGCTCAGAACGCTGTCAAGAGGACGGGCCGCATCCTGGCCCGAGGCCTTGGCATCCAGGTCCAGGATGCCATTCCCTACGAGGACGAGGTCACCCGTGGCGAGTCGGTCCTCTCCACCGACACCTGGGTCGAAGAACCGCCACACACGTTGGATTTCTTACGCAGCCTGGTCCCCAACGGAAAAGAAGTGACAGACTACATCCTCTCTCTGTTTCCGTTTCTGCACTGGATCACCCGGTACAACACGCAGTGGTTTCTGGGTGACCTTGTGGCTGGTGAGTTTCTTTTCTCATTTCTTTTTCTTCTTTTTTTACTCTTTTTTTTTCATACACAGCCTATCTTCTTTTTTTTTTTTCTTTTTTTTCAAATACACAGCCTAACAAGCAGGCATCACTGTCGGCGCCGTCGTCGTCCCTCAGGGCATGTCATACGCCATCCTGGCCAACCTGTCGCCGCAATTCGGCCTCTACTCTTCCTTTATGGGCGTCCTTATCTACTGGTTCTTTGCCACCTCCAAGGATATCACCATTGGCGTGAGTGCCCCCCTTTCTCTGCCGGGACGTGCTTTATCGATGCTAACGCAGTCTTGGTAGCCCGTGGCTGTCATGTCTCAACTTACGGGCGAGATCGTCTTGAATGCGGCGACCAAGATCCCCGAAGTGCCTGCCCACGTCGTGGCGTCGGCCGTTGCTCTCATCACCGGGGCCATTGTCCTGTTTATTGGCCTCATCCGATGCGGCTGGATCGTCGACCTGATCCCGCTGTCTTCGCTGTCGGCCTTCATGACCGGCTCTGCCATCAACATTGCTGCCGGCCAGGTGCAGAACCTGCTGGGCGAGTCGGGCTTCAGCACCCGCGGCGCCACCTACAAGGTCATTATCAACTCGCTCAAGCACCTGCCGTCGTGCAAGATCGATGCCGCCATGGGCCTGACGGCCCTGTTCCTGCTGTACGCCATCCGCAGTGCGTGCAGCTATGCCGCACGCCGCTACCCCCGGCGCCAGCGCCTCATCTTTTTCCTGTCCACGCTGCGCACCGTCTTTGTCATTCTGCTGTACACCATGGTCAGCTGGCTCGTCAACCGCCACCGCCGCAAGAATCCCATGTTTAAGATTCTCAAGACGGTCCCGCGAGGTACGTGTATACGTCTAGTCCTGCTCCATACGTTTGTTTGATACGTGCACCTGCTCGATAGTGTGTTTGATACGTGCACCTGCTCGATATGTGCTGAATCTAACGACTACCAGGCTTCAAAAACGCCGGCCGTCCCGAGATCACCACGCGGGTGATCAAGGGCTTCACCAGTGACCTGCCCGCCGCCGTCATTGTGCTCCTGATCGAGCACATTGCCATTTCCAAGTCGTTTGGCCGCATCAACAACTACACCATCAACCCGTCGCAGGAGATGGTGGCCATTGGCGTGACCAACGTGCTGACCCCCTTTCTGGGCGGCTACGCGTCCACGGGCTCCTTCAGCCGCACGGCCATCAAGTCCAAGGCCGGCGTGCGCACGCCGCTGGCCGGCGTCATCACGGCCGTCGTCGTGCTGCTGGCCATTTACGCCCTGCCGCCCGTCTTCTACTACATCCCCAACGCCTCGCTGTCGGCCGTCATCATCCACGCCGTGGGCGACCTGATCACGCCCCCCAACACGGTCTACAAGTTCTGGCTGGTCAGCCCGTTTGAGGTTCTCATCTTCTTTGTCGGCGTCTTTGTCACCATTTTCTCGTCCATTGAGAACGGCATCTACTCGACCGTGTCCATCTCCGCGGCCATGCTGCTCTACCGCATCCTCCGCGCCCGCGGCTCCTTCCTGGGCCGCGTCAAGGTGCACTCCGTGCTGGGCGACCATGTGATTGGCCAGGACCACAAGCAGGTCATTGGGCCCTACGGCGCCGTGACCGGCCTGCCCAACGAGCTGGCTGCGCGCAACATCTTTTTGCCGCTCGACCACGCCGACGGCTCGAACCCCAACGTCGAGCTGGAGAGCCCCTATCCCGGCGTGTTCATCTACCGCTTCTCCGAGGGCTTCACATATCCCAACGCCTCGCACTCGCTGCACTACCTGACAGAGTACATTTTTGCGCACACGCGGCGCACCGACATGAAGACGTTTCCGCGCCCGGGCGACCGGCCGTGGAACGACCCGGGCCCGACCCGGCGGCAGCTGCAGAAGCTCGCGCAAGGCGACCCCGATGCCGTGGCGGCAGCCGGCCTGCGGGACGACCTGCCCACGCTCAAGGCCATTATCCTGGACTTTAGCGCGGTCAACTACCTGGACATCACCTCGATCCAGACGCTGATCGACGTGCGCCAGCAGCTCGACCGCTACACGTCTCCCGACGTCGTGGACTGGCACATTGCCTCGGTCAACAACCGGTGGAGCAAGCGCGCCCTGCTGAGCGCCGGCTTCGGCTACCCGTCCGGCAGCAAGGACGGCACGCCAAAGTACTGGCGGGCCGTCTTCAGCGTGGCCGAGATTGGCGGGCGCGACTCGGCGGCCGAGCAGGCCGAGAAGCAGCAGCGGGCGCTGCGGGAGCAGCAGCTCGGCGGCGCAAGCGCCGGCAAGGCCGGTGCCTCGGACGACATTGAGGAGGCCCGGAGCAGTGACGGGGCCGGGTCGCTCGACGACGACGATGATTTCAAGGCGACAGTGAGCAAGGGCAAGCAAAAGGCCATTGCCGTGCACAGCCACAACCGGCCGCTGTTCCACGTCGACCTGACGAGCGCGCTGCAGAGCGCCATTGCCAACGTGGAGGCCCGCCAGGCAGCCGTGGGCTCCCGGCCGGCGTCGGCGGCCAAGGAGTAAGCGTTGCCTTTTTTTGTATCGGATCTATTGCATATGGATATGGCTTTGGATAGGTTATGTTTTGGATACGCATGTATTTGATGTATTTTGGTTGTTTGGACAAGCATGCATTTGGTATTTGGACATGTGGTATTTATCGATATATTTGGACATGTGGTATGTATTGATATGTTTGGATGTTTGGACAAGCACGTATTGATGTTTGGATGTTTGGACAAGCACGTATTGATGTTTGGATGTTTGGACAAGCACGTATTGATATTTGGACATATCTGGACATGCATTGGTAAACCTGGACATTATTGGTATACCTGGACATTATTGGTATATTTGGACGTTTGATGAGCATATCGCTCTTTCTTGGCAAATATATCCCAAGGACTGGATGCCGCTTATGAGATTCTTTGGATCTTATATGACCTTCCCTACTGCGTTCTGTCACGCGTAGGGACAGGTCTGGCATCGTCTCACCCGGACACACCCCGGGCAGCCACAGGCCACCGCCTCGGCGGAGGGCGACCAGAGATATGTGATGCACGGGGCTCCATCAGCCCGGGCAGATGGGAGCGTGTCTGGCTTGACAGGAGCGTTCAAGACGATACGCATAGGGTAGGCAGCCCGCGACTGTCTGTGGGAAAAAGTCGGACTCTGGCAAGGGCTACTAGGCGGGCGTCGGCGTCGGGCTGGCCAGGCCGGCGTGGCTGCTGCGCTCTGCTTCCAGGACGTCTACATCCAGGCCCTGCATGACCTCGACGACGAGGCCGAGGCTGTCGAAAAAGGCGTTGACGGCCACGCGGAGCATGCGGTTTGTGGCGGCCGCGTAGGCGATGCTGAGCACGGTCTTGTCGTCGCCGTCGCCGTCTCCGTCGCCGTCGCCGCTGCCGCTGCCGCCAGAGCCGGGTGCTGCTTTCAAAGAGAACGAGCGCCGCACCGAGGGCGAGAGCTCCTTGTCGACGGACAGAGCCTGCAGGGCCACCGAGGCCAGGCGGGCCGTGGAAAAGGGCACGTCAATGACTCTGCGTGATTGTCAGAGGGGGGTGGCAGAGGGGGGCGGCAGGGACACGCACAAGGAGCAGGGAAAGCCGGAGTCGGACATGGCGAGTGCTGTGGTATATCTGTGGTAAGTGTGCGGAAGTCTTGCGAAAGTGATGCATTCACGATTTCATCGCGGGGCAGCATGACTAATTAAAGGCGCCTTGCCCTTTGCAGCAAGCGCGGTTTGAGAGCGCCGCAGGCATGGGCCGTTGCCGTGGCGACAGGGCAGCCTGGTGGGCCGGCGTTGCTGGCCTGGCGTGTGGAGAGGCGTGATTGGCTGATATGCGCCGTGTTGTTCTCCAGACGGGACCAGGGTCCCCTTTTTCGCCACGGGCAGTCCACCGAAGCTCTGCAGCAGCCGCAGCCGGGGTACTTGTGTGTACAGGCGCTCCACAGCCTACGGTGTACCGACTCCATAGTGCTAGGTCGTGTCGGCAAAACCATAACAACAACGGGTGGAGGCCACAAGCAAAACAAAGACCCAAATAAGAACAAACGGGCAGGCCTCTCACGATTTGCACCGTATACATACTCGCTCCTTCTTGCTTTCCTGTGCCCGACCCGCGCGCTCCTTCTCAACCGGTATTTCTTTGCTATCCCCAACCGGTGTTCTTTGCTCCTTCCCAGGCGGTATCTTTTGCTCCTTTTCCAGCCGGTATCTTTTGCTCCTTCTCCAGCCGGTATCTTTTGCTCCTTTTCTGCACCGGTTTTTTTGCCTCTGCTGCCGTGGTCCCGACTTGTGCTCTCTTCTACCTCAGCGCCGCCGCCGCCGCCGCCACATTGACGAGCCGACCAGGCATTCTTTTTCTTCCCCCCGAGGAGCACGCGATCCGTCCCTTGCGCCCGCACCGGGTGGCCGTGTCTGCCTTTTTTTCCGCCGCCGCTTGCATTTGTGCAGCTCGTCTGCTTCGCGCCGTTTGCACCTTCTCTGCAGATCGGCTGCCATGGCTCCTTCCGGAAAGAGCGCCCCGAATCTGGGGCAGGTGATTGAGTACCTTCCAGGTGAGGCAGAAGGCGAAGAGAAAATGAACAACGAATGAACAATGAACACGAGAGAAAAACCTGGGCACTGACTTCTCCAGACCGGCTGTATCTGGCCTCTTATTTGCACCCGCCAACGGCCGAGACGCTGTTCCCCTACGGCAGCCATGCGGCCAAGACGCCGAGCAAGCGCAGCCACCGGTCGGCGGCCTCGGAGAGCGGCAGCGGCGCTTCGGCCTCGGCGGCCAAGACAGCAGGCAAGGAGCCGTTTTACTTTACCGTGGACGACTCGCTGCTCTACAACGCCTTCCACCACGACTTTGGCCCGCTGCACGTCGGCCACCTGTACCGCTTTGCGCTGTACTTTCACGAGGTGCTCGCGGCGACGGAGAGCCAGCAGCGGCCGGTGGTGTTTTGGAGCCAGGCGGACCCGCGGAGTGAGTCCAGTTCGCCATCGTCTTATCCAAATCATGTCTTCTCTGCTGACAGCCAGGCCGTGCCAACGCGTCGTGCCTGCTGGCCTGCTACATGGTGCTCATCCAGTCGTGGCCGCCGCACCTGGCGCTGGCGCCGATTGCGCAGGTGGACCCGCCGCTGATGCCGTTCCGCGACGCGGGCTACAGCCAGGCGGACTACGGGCTGACGGTGCAGGACGTGGTGTACGGGGTCTGGAAGGCCAAGGAGGAGGGCTGCTGCGTGCTGGACAACTTTGACCTGGCCGAGTACGAGCAGTTTGAGCGGGTGGAGAACGGCGACTTCAACTGGATCACGCCGCACTTTCTGGCCTTTGCGTCGCCGCAGCACGCGCCGGTGGCGCGCATCACGGAGGCGGACGCGGAGCAGTACGCGGCGCTGCCGCGGACGCTGGCGGCCGTGGACGCGCACCCGACGCTGCCGCAGCCGTTCAAGAACGTGCTGCGGCACTTTTCCGAGCGCAACATTGGCCTGGTCGTGCGCCTCAACTCGCCGCTGTACTCGCCGTCGTACTTTGAGGCGCTGGGCATCCAGCACCTGGACATGATCTTTGAGGACGGCACCTGCCCGCCCATGTCGACGGTGCGCCGCTTTGTGCGCCTCGCCCACGAGGTCATCACCGTGCGCAAGAAGAGCATTGCCGTCCACTGCAAGGCCGGCCTGGGCCGCACCGGCTGCCTGATCGGCGCCTACCTCATCTACCGCCACGGCTTTGCCGCCAACGAGATTATATCTTTTATGCGCTTCATGCGCCCGGGCATGGTTGTCGGCCCCCAGCAGCACTGGCTGCACATGAACCAGGGCCTCTTCCGCGAGTGGTGGGTCGAGGAGCGTCTGGAGCGCCGCCTGCGCCGCGAGTTTGCCGCCTCCACCGCCGCCGCCGTCGCCGCCGCCACCGCTGCTGCCACCGCGGCTTCCGCCACCGCTTCCGCCACCGCGGCTTCTTCATCATCGGCAGCAGCCCACCCCCCGAGCACCCCGATCCGGCCCATGCAAAAGGCCCACCTGGGCCGGTCCGGCCACCAGCAGCCGCACGGAGCCGCGTCGACGCCGCCCAACCGCAGCGTGTCCGGCCGCACGCCGCTGAGCGAGGTCGACCAGGACCGCACCAACGCCCAGCATCAGCAGCAGCAAGAAGACTATTTGCCGGCACCCACGCCGGGCCAGCCGCGCAAGAGCGCCCGCGCCGACCGGCACCACCCCTACGCGCGCAGCAAGGTGCCGGCCGCCGCCGCCTTTGCGGCCTCTTCTGTGCGGGAAGTGCACGAGGACGAGGACGAGGGCGAGGGCCAGGACGAGGGTGAGGGCCAGGACGAGGGCGAGGACAATGACCATGACGGCGTCATCAAGGTGGCCGTCGACGCGCAGGACGCCAAGCTGTTTGCCGTCTACGAGCATCAGCAACAGCCGCGCTCGAGCCACGGCAGCAGCAGCAGCACCAGCCGGGGCACCGAGTCGGAGGAGGAAATGTACCTGCGCATGCGCAGGCAGCGCAAGGCGGCAGCAGCCGCGGCGGCCGTGGCGGCTTCTTCATCGGACGCCGCCGCCGCCGCCGCCGCCGCCGCCGCCACCACCACCAACACCCACGGAGTTCCAATGGCCGCCCGGCGGCGGCAGCACAAGGTGACGCGCTCGGCCAGCCACACGACCTCGGCGTCGGCGTCGTCCTCTGCCCACACGGGCACCACGCCATCACAAAGCGAGTACATTCTCGACAGCAACGACGCATCCCAAGACGCGGAAAACATTGGCGCCTCGGTCAGCAGCCGCGCCAAGGCGGCAGCGCTGGACCCGCGCTCGGTGTCGACGTCGGTGTCAGCATCGGTGTCAGCATCGGCATCAGCATCGGCATCGGCCTCTGGCGGCAGTGCCGTATTGGCCAAGGTGCGCGGCTCCGACCGCCACGGCAGCCTGTCGGGCAAGCGCATCGCCGGCGCCCAGCCGGCCGGGATCCGCAAGACGAGCGGCCGCATCGGCAGCGTCGGGGCCATGCCGGCGGCGGCGGCCATGATGGCCTCGGCATCCCGCAAGGTGTCTGGCGTGCCATGATGTGTGGGGGAAGGCCTGGCCCTGTGCACATTGTACCTGCGCGATGATTGGATGTGATGAATGATGACCCCTTTGGCTTTTTGATGTTCGTGTGGGCACCCTTTACGTGTTTGTTTGCCTTTTGCGGCGTTGGGAGGTTCAGGCACCGGCCGAGGATGCAGTTGGCAGATCGGTGCTTTGCACGCTGGTGTTACGGTGCTCTTGCACGCTGTTTTAATACTGCTCTTGGCTATGGGCGGCTTCAATTGGGCATTTTACATCAATTGGACATTTACATTGTTATTGGATGTAAGCGAGTGAGCGAGTGAGCGATGTGAAGAGTGTTTTGAAGAACGATGTGAAGAACGAACAGACCGTTTGGGAGGCCGTGGCTCTTGGCCTCCTGCCCCGCTGCAAGGCAGAGCAGGCGTGAAAAGGGAAAAAACCGGCAGACCGGCAGATCTGTCTTCGAGGCAAGGGGCGCAGACCGACCGATCTGCCGTCGAGGCAAGGGGCGCAGACGGAGGCCCGCCGGTCGCAGAATCGGTCGCAGAATCGGCCGCAGAGCGGCTGCTGTCCGAAAGAGGAAATACGCAAGAGTGTTGCAGAATCGGCCGATCTGATTGGTTGCGGCACCAGGCTGCTGCGGCCCACTTTTCCGTCGCGGCCAGCGAGGAAAAGAACTGCCGACGGCTGCATAGCCATTGCATACTGCGGCCGCAAACACGGCGACATGTCTGCGGCCATGGCTGGCGCTTCTATTGTGCCTTTTTGCGGCCGCTGTCGGGCTGGAGGCGGCGGGCAGGAGTCGGGCTGGAGCCGGTGAGGCTTTTGACGGTCTCGACGTCATCTTTTTCTACATCTTTTCCGACCACTGATCTTTGACCACCCCTTTCGACACCTAGGCACCAGCAAAACGCCTTGCGGAGCGCGCCAGGGACGAGACCATGACACTGGCTGTCCACGGCTGTCTCCCCCTTCGGCCAGAGGCTTGGATTCTTTCCGGAACGAGAAGGCGTCGGCGAATCCGCCGCGTTCTGTTCTGAAGAGGCCCCCTATCGCGGCCCACTCGGCCAGGTATAAGACGGGACGCCGCGAACAGCAGACGGTACGAGCAGGCCTGCTGCAGCTGCATTGTTTAAGCAAACTCTGCTCTGCTCTCTCTGCTCTCTCTGCTCTGCTCTCTCTGCTCTGCTCTGCGCCCAGCCCATGAGCCCACCTACTGGCAGGTTCAGCCGACTGTCACTGGCTGCTTCCGGCATGGCCCCCGTCACCCGCTCCTGCAGTCACCAGGTCGAGGCAGCTGGCAGCTTCTGTGCCGCCGCCGAGGAGGTCGATGGCGAGGACTATGATGAGGAGGAGGAGGAGGAGGAGGACGACGACGACGACGACAGCGAGGACGACAGCGAGGACGACAGCGAGAACAACGACAGCGAGAACAACGACGACGGCTCCTCCCGGCCGGTCCGCTCGCCGCTGACCAGGCTCTGGTACCGGGTCGACAGCCTGGACCCGGACCGCCAGGAGCTGGTGCGCGAGGCCTTGCGGCGGCCCGGGCCCGAGGAGTCGCCGCCCATGCTCATCAAGTGGTGCGGCGTCAGCAACGACCCCGACGTCTTTGCCTTTCAGCTGCAGGAGGCTGTGCCGCGCACCATTCGCATCGGCGCGCCCCACAGCCGCTTTCCCGAGCCGCTCTGCAACTGCATGGGTGGACAAGAAGATGGACGAGAAGGAGGTGGCAATGGTGGAGGACCCCGGCCCTGCCGCCACGTCGTCTGGCTCATGGACCAGCTCGCCCACCAGACGCTGCACGAGCACCCGCCGCGCGAGCCGCTGCGCCTCGACCGCCACGGCTTCCCCGCCGCGCTCGCGCACGGCCGCGCCTACGCCCGCATCGCCGACTTTCACATTGCCGTCCTGGCCCAGGCGCTGCGCTGCGGCGCCGGCCCGCCCGACCGCCGCCGGCCCAGCCCGCTGCGCATCCGCGACGCCCGCGAGATCCTCGCCGGCCTCGCCGGCCTCGTCGACGACGACGCCGTCGACGCCTACGGGGCCGATCTCTGGAGCAGCAGCGGCGGCAGCAGCAGCGGCGGCGGCAGCAGCAGCGGCGGCGGCAGCCAGCCTGCAGGCCATCCCGACCACCACCACCACCGCCGCCTCGTCGAGCGCGGCGACCTGCAGCGCACCCTCCTGCGCCTGCTCGTCGCCAACGACGAGTGCTTTGGCCTCTTTTACCGCCTGCTGGGCCCGGCCGACGCGGCCCGCAACCCCTATCGCAAGATCCAGCAGCGCGTCGCCCGCGTGCTGGCCGACCTGAGCCTCTACGGCGGTGCCCCTGCCGTTGGACCCCTTGCCTCGGCCGCCTCGGCTGCCCCGCGCCGGCCGGGCCGAGATCCGCCGCCCTCGGTCGCCTGGGCCGCCCGCCACGTCCAAAACGCCACGCAGCAGATCCGCCTGCTGCTCCAGGATGTTGCCCGAGAAGGAGGACGAGAACAAGGAGGACAAGGAGAAGGAGGACGAGAACAAGGAGGACGAGGAGAAGGAGGACGAGGACAAGGAGGACGAGGACGCACCTCTTGCGCCGCCGCCTGGGCCCGTTCCAGCGCCGCCAGAGCCCTGGTCTGGATCTTTCACGCCCTCGTCTTCCGCCACAACCACGACTCCTGCCCGGGCGACACCCAGGACGACCGCAACCTGTACCAGCGGCTGATTGGAAACGCCGGCAGCAGCAGCGGCAGCGGCAGTGGCAGCGGCAGCGGCAGCGGCAGCGGCAGCAACAGCGACTTTTTCCTGCTCGGCGAGCTGGCGCTGCTGGTCGACCAGGTGCAGCTGCTGCCACAGCTCGAGCGCATCCGGGCGCGCATCGAGACCAACGGGTACCGGCAGCCCTACATGCAGAAACTGGACGAGATCCTGGCCCAGATGCGCCTGGCACGGCCCGGCGAAGACGACCCGGACCTCCCGGACCCGGACCTCCCGGACCACCCGGACAACCCGGACAACCCGGACAACCCGGACCCGGACCACCCGGACAACGGCGACACCCTCCCCAGGACAGCAAAAAGGCAGAGCTCCAGTACAGGCCTGCCGTCTGACCGCAGCGCCAAGCGGCTGGCCCGGGGGTCACGTTAGCAATCTGGCCGGCCATTTTGTTCTGACCTCTTCTTGCGTCCTTGAGCTAGTTGATCTAGCTACAGCCTAATAAGCACATTCGCAGCGTACCGCCAGAAAATCACATTCGCAGCATTGACCACTTCGTATGTACACTGTATGTACATGGGCCGTTTTGTATGGTATCACAGCAGTAAAGGAGTGCGGCATAACCAAAGAATCAGATTCCAAGTTTCAGGTAAATCACGAGTCCGGCCCCTGTCGTCGTCGCCGAACCGCCGGCTTGGCCGGCCCCGGTCCCGGTCCCGGTCCCGGTCCCGGCCCCGGCCCCGGCCCCGGCCCCGTCCAATCCCACTCACATTGCGCAAATGTCGTAGCCTCCCGGTTTTCGCTCCTCAATGTAGTACTGCAGGACGGTATGGTCCATGTAGTGCATAATCAGCCGCCAGCGGCGCGGCGGCACGGCATCGTGGACGTCACGCGGCCTCGACGCGCGCTTTCTCGCATTGGTCATCTCAAAGGGGCGCGCCCCGGACTCGGGCAGCGGCGAGACGGCCATGCCGAGCAGGCAGCAGCGCGGACGCAGGCCCTCCTTCTCGTCGCGCCGGCGCGGCAGCATCCACTCGAGGCGTAAGCTGCGCCACGGCCGGCTGCTGGCCGTGCGCGGCGGGCGGTGCGAGCGCAGCGGCCGCAGCAGAGCCACGCGGCCGACGCGGGCGCCCGCCACCACCAGGTGCAACTCCGGGATGTAGGCCAGCATGCTGATGCGCTGGTAGGCGCCGCCCATCATGTGCGAGGTGGCCGTCATGGGCGCGATCAGCCGCGGGTAAAAGGCGCTGGGCAGCAGCAGGTCCGGCGCGACCAGCTCGGCGTCCATGTCCGAGGTGCGCAGGATGGACACGCGGCGGGCCATGTGGCGCAGCTCGGAATACGACTGCTCGCGGCAGCTGCGGATGGCCAAGGCCTGGGTCTTGTCGCGGCGAAAGGGCGCCTCCTTGACGACGCGGAGCAGCGCGGCGCCCGACAGGTTGCACCAGGTCATGCCGATGCTAGGGCAGATGGTCATGTCGGGGTGGGCGCGCCGGGGGGGCGCCGGGCGCTGCATGGCATGGTCGAGGCGCTTGCTGGCGCTGGCGCTGACCGGCATCAGCGCATCCCAGTGCCGCTTGATCGGCCTGCCTCGGACCGTGGGCACGCCCGGCGGGTTGACGCCGCGCTTTCGGTAGTTGCTGCGCGTAAAGGCGTAGATGCGCGAGCTGCAGTACCTCCGGAGGCCGTTTTTCGCCTCGGGCTCAGGGCTGAACTCGATCGAATCGTCGGGCACGTCGGAATCCAGATCGCTGTCGTCGAGGCCGTTGTCGTCGTCCGAGGCCGAGGCGTCGCTGGAGTCGGCCGCCGCCGCCGCCGCCGCTGCCGCCGCTGCCGCCGTCCCGAGAACGCCCTGGTGGTACTCGTGACTGTGGCTGGCGGCCGCCGCTGCTGCCGCCCCGAGGCCGTCCTGGTGGTACTCGTGACTGTGGCTGGCGGCGGCGGCGGCCGCCGCCGCCTTGGGGTTGGACGGCGGCAGCGGGTACCGCGGATCGGTGTCGCAGGTGCGGTCCATGCTGGTGGAGATGTTGTAAAAGCCGATGCCCATGACGCTTTTGTAGCGCGGGGCGGGAGGCATATCTCGTGTTTTGAGAAAGGCGTTTGCGGGCAGGAGGGCGACACCCCAGCCGCCAGAGATCCTATTGGTTAGGTTGGTGCGAGAGGAAAAAGGAGAAGAAAAAAAGGAAAAAATAAAAAGGGAAAAAAGAAAGAAAGAAAAAAGAAAAAAAGAAAAAAGAAAAAAAAAAGAGAGCTTGGGAGGACGGCGTACGAAGTACCAGTGCACGTGTCAATGGTGTAGGGCCGGCTGCCCACTTTCCAAATGTCCAGGAGCCACAGGATGCCGTGGATGTCAATGGCGACGATCTTTTCGGCGTTGCCTTGTTCGTCGTCGTAAAAGGCAATGCTGGGGATGTTGCCGCCACGGGTGCTGAGAGGCAGCAGGATGCGCCAGTTGCGGTCGCGGCGGCGCAGGGTGGCCTCGAGCTCGGCTGCACGGATGCCGGCCCAGGTCCGGGGCGATATATCGACGCGGGGCGGGCAGAGTGGCTCGGTGACAAAAGAGGGCCGGTCGTCGGGAGTGGAAGTGGAAGCAAAAGCGGAAGCCGGGGCCGGGGCCGGAGCTGAAGCCGAAGCTGAAGCCGAAGCTGAAGCCGAAGCTGAAGCCGCAGCCGAAGCCGCAGCCGAAGCCGAAGCCGAAGCCGAAGCTGAAGCCTGCGTCGGGTTGAGAGCCAGCGCAAAGACGGTGACCTCAACCAGATTGGTGCTCACGGCGATGAGACAGGAGCGCTCGTGGATGGCAAGACCCCAGGCGGAGCAGCCGACGGATTCGTGGAAAAAGGGGCGCACGGTACGGGGGCCGTGGCGGCCATGGCGGGCGGGGTGGTGGCCGTGGCGGGCGGCGCTGGCGCGGTGGCGGTCACTGACGCAGTCGGCAATGCAGTGGGTGTAGTAGGCGACCACGTCGCCGTCGTCGTAGGCCAGCAGGAGAATCTCGAGGCGGCCGAGGTTGCCGACCAGGACGTGGTTCACCTGGTGGGCGGAGCTGTGGCTGATGGCGCCCCGGATCTGGCGGGCGGCGGCGGAGGCGGGCGGGCGGAGGACCAGTTCGGGGCCGCGGAGGATCTCGGGAGCCGGTTGGGGGCGGTAGACGTGGATCTTGTCCTGGTAGGCGGCAAAGTAGAGCTGTTGGGGCGGTGTCAACAAAGGCAGGGGACATGGCGGACGACACAGGGACACACATTATACCGCTGGGACAGGGCGGTGAGGTTGACGCGAAAGGCCGCAACGCGCGGGATGGCGGTGCCGTGGAGCGGGGGCGCCGTGTTGGAGGGGTCGTGCGGAAAGGGGTTGGCCGAGGGGATGGGCTGGCCCAGCTCGTCGACGCTGGCTTCAAAGTCTTCGGAGAGGGGCGGCATGCTGGGGCCCATGGAGCCGCTGTCGTCGCTTTCGTCGCTGCTGGGGCTGTCGGGGGGCTGGCCGGCATACATGTGGTCCGAGTCGGGCGACCAGGGCAGGCTGGCGGGATGTGGCAGGTTGACAATGTCGACCTCGACCTGATTCACGTCCAGGTCGCCGCCGCCGCCGTCGTCGTCGTCGTCCTCATCGTCGTCGTCGTCCTCGTCCTCCTCGTCCTCCTCGTCGTCGTCGTCGTCGTCGTCGTCCTCCTCCTCCTCCTCCTCCTCCTCCTCGTCGCCAATCTCTACGTCGTCCTCCATGGCGCCATCGTCGCCGACATGTTCGCCCACGGGATACGGCAAGGGCTGGTTGGGAAGGATGCTGCCAAAGATGAGCTGGTCGTCTCCGTCGCTGTCGCTGCCCTCGGTGCCGGCGTAAGCCATGTTGTCGATCTCAGTGTCTGCGGTGCCGTCGTCGCTGGAGTCATCGCTGGGGGAGACATGGTTCTGCACCTTGACAATCCTCTCGTAGATTTTGTCGCGCGAATAGGGACCAAACTGAGAAGAAGTCAAAGTCTTAGCAAAGCACAGCACACAGTCAAGAGAGGAGAAAAAGACATACGCGGTTTTCGGGGGTCAGCACGCCGCAAAAAGGAACGACAGGCACGCTCTCAACGTCGCGAGTTCGCCGCAAGGGCTGGCGTTGGGAGGCCGGGCCGGTAGGCGTCGAGCGGCGGGACGGGACGGTGCTGGAGGCGGAGGCGGTGGCATTGGCGGGCAGGGGGGAGGCGACGGACGAAGCGGCGGTGGTGGAGGTGCCGGAGGCGGAGGAGTCATGGGGCCATGGCGACGCAGGCGACTGGGAGGCCATGAGATGTGCGGGGTGAGTAGAAGGGGGATGAAGGGGGATGAAGGGAGAATGAAGGGAGAATGAAGGGAGAATGAAAGGAAGAGAAGAGAAAGGAAAAGAGAAAGGAAAAGAAGAGAAAGAAGAGAAAGAAGAGGAAAGAAAGAAGAGGAAAGAGAAAAGAGAAAAGAAGAGGAAAGAGAAAAGAGAAAAAAGAAGAATCCCAAAAAAAGAAAAACAAAAAGGAGATGCAGGATCCGTGCGTGTGAAGCCCGGCCGTGTCTGAGCTCGTGGGGAAGATCCGGGACCACGAGCAAGGACCAGGGCGCAAGCACAGCGGCAGAAGGAAAAAAAGAAGCCGGGGGTGGTGCAGCTACTATAAGTCGGAAGCGGGCACGAGGGGAAGCGGACGGCCTCGGCGTCGCAGCGGCGGCAGCGGCAGCGAAGGCGGCGGCGGAACACACATCGAGGTCGGGAGGAGCGTCGGATGAGCGCGGTCCGTTTGGCGGTCAGAGACGGTTGTGTTGAGAGAGGCGAGGTCAAGTGTCGAGTGATGACGAAAAAGACAAAAGTGTGAAGTGAAGACGAGAGTATCAAGTGAGGACAAAAGGAAAGTGATGACGGGAAGACGGACGGAGAAAAGAAACCGGGCAGGAGGTGGGATCTACAAGCACAGCAACGGCAAGAGCAGCACACAGTGGCGGAAGGAGCCAGCGGGGCGGAGACGATTCAACGGCAGGAGAGACCTGTATAAAAAATAAAATAATAAATAAAATAAAACAAAGTAAAAAAAAAAAAAAAACAACAGAAAGGGTCCTAACGCCAGGGAGACGGGGTTGGCCGGATGCGAAGCCGGACGGGATGCAGAGGCGCTCTCTGGACGGCTGCGTTGGAGCTTGCCGTTACATGGAACCTCACATCTGCTGGCCAGGTGCAGCACAGAGACTGCTGGCCAGGTGCAGCAGAGCGAGCGAGAGAGAGAGAGAGAGCGAGATGAATCGATTGTTTCGGGGAAGCCCCACTCTTTGGCAGGCGGACCCCGCTCTTAGGGGCGTTGCCAGTGGCCAGCCTCGACACAGTGGGAAAATACGAGCGCCCAAAGACGCCACAATGCACACAATAAGCCATACATGGGGGCTGAGATGTGATAGCTCTGCCCAACCGCACAGCAGCAGCGGGCAACGGCCGTAGTGTTTCTACAGCGACACCCCTCTGGCCCTATGGGCTTCAACCGAGGCGATCCAACCGCAGGGAGGGAGGATCCAGGGAGCTGGCGGCCAGGCGGCGTTGGAGGTCGGCTCCCGGGCTTCAACGGCTCAGCCACAGTTGGCAGCGATGTTCCATCATGTTCTGCGTCGCCGTCTGTTTGGGAAGCCGCGAGGCTGCGTGGATGGCACCTGCCGCTGCTGCCCTCTATGTGTAACGTCGATCGTAGCTGAAGGAAGTCGAATCGTAGCTGTATCCAACGTCTCTTCATTACGCCGTCATTTTACATCCAGATTATATACATGGCTTTCCGTCGGCCGCCTTTTTTTCATCTCTGATTATTCGACTGATCTTGAGCCGTCTTCGACTGATCTTCGGATTCCCAGACTGATCTTGAGCCGTCTTTGGACTCTGATCTCAAGTCTCTTAATCCTGTTCAGAGCCGTCTTTGGACTCTGATCTTCAAGTCTCTTTATCCGTTCAAATCTCTCATATCCTGTTCATGCCCAGTGGATTTCGGCCGTCGACGCTGCCGCCACCGCCGCCGCCGCGACTGCTGTGGCGCCGGGCGTGATGCCGTCCGGCGACGCCCGCCTCGAGGCGTTTGGCCGCGGCCATGTCGGCGTCGTCGTCATCGTCGCCGTCGTCGTCGCTCTCGTCATCTTCGTCAAAACTGCTCTGTGGCGGCTGGTAGCCAAACTTGCGCGGCGGAGGCGGCGCCGTTGCGGCGGAGGCGGCCGCGGGCGGCCGCGAGGGCGCAAAGGTCTCGCTGGCGTCCCAGCGGACAGAGGCACCGCTGATGCTGCCGCTGCCGCCGTGGGCCGTGGGCGGCCGTGGGCTCGAAAAGGACCGCGCCGGCGACGTGTAGCGCGCGGTGCGGCCGAAATAGTCGGGCGTGCGCCGGCCGGCGGCGGCGGTGGCCACAGGGGGGGCCACAGTGACAGTCGTGGTGGTGGTGGTGGTGGTCGTGGTGGCGGCTGCGGCTGCGGCTGCGGCGCCGCCGAAAGAGGCACGCGACGTGGCATTGGACACCGAGCGTGCCACGGCAAAGGCGGCGCCCTCCTTGGCGGAGCGGTGTGCGGCAGCCGACGAGACGTCGCGCGAGAGCATCTCGTACGACCGCGTGTCTTTCTTGAGGTCGTCGAGCCGGGCGTCGGCCGACACGAACTCGCGCACGTTGCTGCGCTGCGCCGCCGGCTTCAGCATGTCCATCCAGCCCTGCACCATGGACCAGCGGCCGAGCAAAACGAGCAGCCAGAAGCCGTTCATCTGTTGAGTGGCGGCAGAGAGGTCAGTGGCGGCAGAGAAAGGACGGGACGAATGATGAGAGACAAACGCACCGCCAGCAGAATCAGCACGGCGCCGACAGTGGCCTCATTGACGGCCAGGGAGGCGGCCTGGGCGAGGCAGCTGTTCTTGTCGCCGGCGGCGGCGACCAGGCACTCGAGCCAGTCGGTGGCGGAGGCGGGATCGCGACTGACGGCGGAGACGGTGTGGTCCTGGAAGACAAAGACAACGCTGAAGAAGATGACGTCGGCAATGATGATGAGCACAATGGCAATGCCGCGCCACTGCAGCTGGACGACGCGGCGCACGCGGCGGTAGGCCTGGCGCGGGGTCATGACGGTGCGCAGGCTGGCGGCAGAGGGCGGCAGGCCGGCGGAGCCCTCGGTGGAGGCGCTGGTGTCGGCCAGCGACGCCAGGTAGACGCGGATGCAGTAGCCAAAGGTGACAAACTGGACGACAATGGTCAGGCCGGCAAAGACGAGCAGCGGGATCCACATGTCGGCCAGGCTGTGGCGGTGGTTGATGTGGCAGGTGGTGCCGAAGCGGTAGGACACGCCGCTGACGGCCAGGGCCACGACCAGGGCGGCGGCCGGCACGCCCCAGCCGACGGCCTGGGCCAGCCACATGAAGCGGCGGCCGACGACGACCTGCCAGCAGATCTGCAGGTGCAGCGACACGGAGCGCAGAAAGGTCCACATGACGCCGGCCCAGCCGCCCACAATCACAAAGGCCCCCGAGGCCGCGCACACGCTGCTGGAGCGCATGCCGTGCGGCGTGATGGCGTCGGCGCACTGCGGCGCCGCCGCCGCCAGCGGCACGAGGAAGCCCAGGTTCAGCAGCAGCACCGCGCTGGTCAGGCAGATGCTCAGGTAGTGCCGGTGCGTCTTGTCCACCGGCAGCACCGCCCACGACACCAGCAGCGCCAGGCAGCACACCGTGCCCGCCACCGCCACCCAGTCTGCTGCCGTGTCCAGCGTCTCAAAGTTGTCGGGGTACACCCAGTCCGTCAGCGGGCACGGCAGGCAGCACACGGTGCCCGTCAGGTTCGAGCACATGCGCCCGGCCACGTCTGCTTGTCAGTCTTGCTGTCGGCAGCCCCAGACCGGAGACAGCTCAGCTTACAGCCTGTTGAGTCAAAGTCCGCCTCGGCCAGGAACGGCGCAAAGCACGCCGAAGCCATGGCGCCGGAGCGATCGTGGCGAGCTGGTGGCGCAAGTTTGAGGTCGCAAGATTTCGCAAGATTGAGGTCGCAAGATTGAGGTCGCAAGATTGAGGTCGCAAGACTGAGGTCGCAAGATTGAGGTCGCAAGATTCGAGAGGTCGCGGCGAGGGCGCCGTCGCTAGCAGATTCGAGAGTCGCAAGCCGTCGCAAGCAGGTCGAGGGCAGAGTCAGCAGAGGTGAACGCTCAATGCAAACGGCAATGGCTGGCGCTGCCAGAGAAGCGGCTGTGAAGGTGTGAAAACCAGAAAACCAGACCCGACTGAAGCTGCGGACCGAGGCTGGAGCGCACGGCACTTGTGGCGGGCATCACGCCTATGTACTCCGTACAAGCCGGCAAGGCCAGGAGGGGCGCGTTGCATCGCCAGCCGCCCCTGGACGGGCGAGCTAAGGACGGGCAGGGTACGGAGTACTTTCGGCGCAAGAAGCTGACGACGGCCCCTTGAAAAAAATCCAACGGTCCCACAGTGAGGGGGGCTTCGTCCTGTGAGGGGGTGGCTGCAGCCAATCCGGCTTGGGAGTGGCACCGGCGAGCCCTGATTGGCTTGGGAGTGGCAGTGATGAGCCCTGATTGGGTGTGATGAGTGCCGATTCAGGGGAATCTGTCGAGTGGCGGCTGGTGTCGAGTGGCGGCTGGAAGCTTTGGGTGGCGGTTGACTTTGGCAGTTCTCAAGCTCGACGAAGTCTCAGCTCGCACAGCTCCCACGCTCAGCACCCGCTCACACAGCACCCGCTCACACAGCACCCGCTCACACAGCACCCGCTCACACAGCACCCGCTCACACAGCACCCGCTCACACAGCACCCGCTCACACAGCACTCGCTCACTCAGCACTCGCTCACGCACAGCCCAGCTCACCAAGACCGTCGGTCCAGCCGCCAAACCTCACAACCCCTCGTCCCATCTGCTGTCAACCGCGCGAGCACGGAACACGCAGCGGCCCCTGAGCAGAGGAATCTAGCCCTCCAGGCCCTCCGTCTGTGCATTGGCCAGGATTCGCCAGATTCGCCGTGGAAAAAGTCGCGCGGGTCCGCCCCGGGCTCTCCATCGCCTGTGATCACCACGAGGCCCCCCCCCCCCTGCCGCCTCCATAAAAGTCTGGCCACACCGAGAACAGGCCTTTGGAATGGAAAAAAAACGGCTCTCCCAGCCGCCATTGGCCGGCGCACTAGCAGGGCCGATACGAGTCCCAAAGAGGCAAAAACGATACGGAGCCCGGGCCGTGTCTCATTTGGTTGTGTTGTCCCGTTCTTTCATTTGCCTTGTCCCGCGTTCGTTTGCTGCTGCCGCTGTCCCGCGTTTTTTTTGCCTTGTCCCGTTGTCCCGTTGTCCCGTTGTCCTGTTGTCCCGCGTTCTTTTTTGCTTCTCTCGTCAAACGCTTCCCTGCGCGTTCTAGCGCCGCGGCCCCGGTGTACAAAGTCGCGCCGTCTCAGACAACGGACCTGCCTCTTTCTGCTCGCTACGATCCTTATCCACCCGCCCGAAACGTTGCGATCGCCTGGGCGTCTCCACCGGCCAGAATAGCCCAAACGGTTTCCGGCAGGGTTGCGCGTGGGCGATTTGGATACGGCGTGCCAATTTCGTGTGCGGGCACCGCTGGCGATGCTTTTACTGTTCTGCTCATTGGAGACAGTCCTCGTCAGCTTTAGGAGGGCTAAAAAAGGGTTGATAAAGTATAGGTTACTCTCTCCGAAAAGCGCATCAGACTCAGCTTCCAGATCAAAGCGCATATTCAGTCCTTGCAGCTTCCAGACTCAGTCCTTCAGCTTCCAGATCGAAAAGGGGCCGCGGAATCGGGGAGGCTAACGAAATGCAGTTACCATGTCCGATTGAGTGTGCGCAGGCCCGGGATCGTGAAGACGGAGCACATGCATTCGGAGCAACATGCAACGTCGTAGTGCCAGTGCTTGTACGCATCCAGTAATGCGCCGCCTCTCCCGGGATCCCTAGGCACAATGCAACCGTGCGGGTCTCTCGGGTGCTTTTCGTCTTTTTGTCGTCAGGACTTTCTGACACCGGTATGGGCCTCTGTCAGGGCATTGTTCCGGCCTGCGGCCACGGGTGGCCTCTTTGCACCACCAGGCAGCCACGAACCGTTTTTACACGAGGCGTACTTTTGTTCTGTCTCGCCCTGCCACCGCTTCACCGCCTCTCCAGCCTCCGGTGCCGTCGCTGAAACGTGGCCAGATCAGGCATCGTTTGGAATTGCCCGCCGAGAATACGGTCCTTGCGATTGCATTGATCTGCTTTTGCCTTGGTCTGACTTGCGTCTGCATCGATTGTTTTTTGCCTTGGTTTGGTCTGAGTTGCGTCTGCATCGATTGTTTTTTGGCCTTGGTTTGGGCATTCGTCTTTTTGCCTTGATCTGCATTATTGATCTGCATTATTGCGTCTGCATTGCGTCTGCATTGCGTCTGCATCAGGAAGCTCCCCTCGACCGCGTCCGGCACACGTAAGCCACACTCGGGGCAACTACGAGCGAGAGGACTGGTCATTTTCACCCATTCATGCGCCTCATATCTGGTCCACGGCCAAGAGCGAAGCCGTGCCCACTCCCACATGGCCTGCTGGCTGGCACAGCAAGAGTCTCGGAGGTGGGCCCGTCTTGAAAAAAGGCTGTGCCGTGTCGGTCGGCGGGGGGCAGGCGAAGCCAGAATCAGCGACGGCCAGGACTCCCCCGGACGGCATTGGCGCCATATAGGGAAGCTGGGTTCGCTGCCCGGATGGACCCTGCCTCAGCCACGGCCGTGTGTCTCAGACGCTCGTGTCAGATCGGCCAAGCCTCGGCATGGCATCCCTGCACGGCAACTCCGGGCAAAGAAGTGCAGTTTTCTGTTCCTTTGATTCCTACTCTGTAAATTGAATTGTCATCGACCTCGCCGTGAGCTTGCATCAGCGTCGCTCTGGAATCACCCAACAGCTCGTCGGCCAGATCTGGCTCGAATCGTGAGTCAGGACTGTCCGTCCAGAGTAAAATATGCGCTGTCACAGTCCAGTGTACAGAGCCGTACTCACCTCTACGCGTCAATCTTGTCTCAGTCAAGGCCGCCACTGAGCTCACAACTAAGGATAACTCTATATTCCCATAAAGGACTAAGAATGGTAATCATAACTCCGGTCAAACGTTCTAGCAGCTAATGCATCCTTCCTGGACCTTCTGTTCCTCGACCTTTTTCCCGAGCCTTCAGAGACCTTTTCCCTCTCTTGAGACCTTCTATTCCTCCGAGACCTTCTGTAAGACTGTATTCCGCGGGCCTATCCTCCGTTGGACCCCGAGCCTATCCTCCGTTGCCCCTTGCCATAGCCTTTACCTAGCCCACCGATCCATACCCTTTTCCGTAACGAGATGCAAGAGATGCTTCAGAAAAGCCTCATGCTTTGGCCGCCTAGTTGGGATACTTGCGCAGCGGAAAAAACGCCTCCGGCATGGGCTCCAGATGCCACACCTTGCGGGCCTCGGCATCAAAGGCGCGCTCCCATTCGTCACGGAGCTCCAGCGGAATGCTCCATCCCAGCTTCGTGTCGCGGAGGCGCATGCGAACCAGGTGGCGCTTCTCGGCAGTGACTGGCCCATCCTTAAAGTCCTCGCGTCTGTGCAGCACGGCCAGGTTGTTGATAAAGTGCATGTCGCCGGCTTCCGTCGGAATCTCCAGCTGTGTGGCTCTGGCAATGAACTCGATCGCATCGAGGGCTTCCAGCTGCTGGGCAGAGATCTTGGGCATGTTCTTGGAGCGCGGGTGCGTCTTACTTCCCAGAAGCGCCAGTCGCCCAAAGTTCATCATAACCTTGTTGTCGTGATGGAACAGGACCGGACGGCACTGGAAGTGCGGCCTGGACGTAGCCGGTCAGCACCACGCGTCTCTTTGGGGTCTCTTCGGGGGCGGCTCCCATCGCACAACTCACAAAGCAAAGGGCCAATCCGAGCGCGCCAGCAGGCGCACAATGTCAGGGCGTCGCTCCGCGAGAACGTTGTAAATGGTGTGCACAGAGGCCAGGATGCAGCGGCCACCAGAGGCCGCCGTGCTGCGCGTGAGCCAGCTCACAATGCTGCCAGACTCTTCGGTATGGAACGACTGTCGGTCAGTACACCGGCAAAATCCAGTACACCGGCAAAATCTAATACACCGGCAAAACCTCCGTGGGCTTACAATAGACTTGTTTGAATGCCGGTGGTGGTCGCGGCTCGTCTTGGAGCTGTCGTCTGCCACAATGTGAACTAGGGTGTAATTAGCCAACAGCTCAACATTCTCCCTACCGTTTTCTCAGCACTTCTCCGGAGACTTACCCAGCATATTGCCGCGGCTGTCTTGGCGGGCGCGCTGGTCAGCAATGTAGGACTGGATACCGAGATATATCAGAGTCACGTCCTCGACAGAGTACTTGTTCGGGTCGACGCCGCGCACGAGGCAGAAGCCCGAGCCCTGGTGGATGTTCCGGCTCAGGTTGTCGAGGGTGATGCCCAGGCTGGGGAGCGGAAAGGTCTCGCGAGAGACATGTTCACCGTCCAACTCGAGACCTGGCACAAGACGCAACGCCAGTCAGCCCAGGCCGTCCGTCCCAGCGGCCGTTATCCACCGACCCACTTTGATCTGCATCTTCATACCTTTAAAGTGGGCAAGGGCCGATTGGATCTCGGCCACATCATTCGCCGAGAGGTGGTGAATATAGCTCTGATCCGCAGTAAAATCAGATCCGGCCCAGGCGAGCTTGCTAGTCAATTTGGCGGGGAACCCGAGCGGCAGCGACGGCGCCTCGGCCGGCGACACAAGGGGCGCCATGGAAATATCCTGCGTAGCCGGATGCGTGCTTCTCACGGGACCGGCGCTGATGCTTGCCATTGTGTAGAGTGATGCTGGGCTCTTTAGACTTGAATTTGAGCTCTTCTTTTGACGGTTGCTTGTTTCGCTTGCTGGCGTTAGAACATGGCAATTGCAGTCGGGATCTAGAGCTGCTCAAACGGCAGATTCGCGTACCTCGTGTGACTGGCAACGAATTTGCTGTTTACGTAGCACAACAGTGTGACAAACAGTAACGGTGAGTTCAAGGTTGAGAGGGGCGTGGTTTGCTAAAAGTAAGTCGTCGTTAGCATTGCAAACGAGTCATGCAAACGTTGCTACCCGTTTCTGGGGAGAGAAAAATAATCAAACGCATTGTAACACGGCTACAAGACAGGGGATCAAGTACAAGTTGAGCGAGACGAGACGCAAGCAGATGCTACCCGAAATAAGCGACAACAGACCATGGGGCAGACGAATCGGACAGCATGCCAGACTGAAGCCAAAGAAAAACAATGGCTGCTCCGCAGTAGGATACGGTCCTTCAGACGTGGCAGAAATCAAATGGCTTCTCGGAGCGAGGCAGGACAAGGCAGCAAAAACAGGCGAGCAAGGGGACAAGACTTTGCAAGAGATGGTTGTGCCGTGGTGGAAGCAAACGTGAAGACAAGTCAAGAACAAACAAACCAACAAAAGAACAAGTCAAGAAGAAACAAACCAACAAAACAAGTCAAGACAAGAAGAAACAATTCAGAAACAAGTCAGAACCAAAGAACAATGCCAGCTTACCAGAGTGCAAACGAGGTGGACTGCCAGGAGTAGGCCGAGAGTGTAGGATGGAGAGAAGATGAGAATCCAGGAAACAGGAAACACAAAAAGGGTCGGCCTCGTGGTATATATAGAGATGGGATCCTATCGTCCGGCAGGAGGCAGCACAGGGTCCGGCCAACCACAGCCGAGCAAGGAGTCAATGGTAAGTCAAACCCCCCCCCCAGCAAAAGAGCAGGCTGCGTCAGGACTGCACTTTCCACAAGGGGGAGGAGGCACCGCAGGGCACGAGACAAAGAGGCTGCCCCCAATCAGGCAAGAGGCAGAGAGGCGAGATCAGAAAAAAGGCCCGAGACGGCTCCTGCCCAACGGCTTCTCCTTCCGCAGAGAAGGAGCGTTCAGCTTGTGTGCAGGCCCCCTTGGCGTGGAGCTTTGGTACTTTCTGGCTCCCCCCCCTCCCCCCCGTCTGTCGTGATATCTGGAGTTGATGCCGGGACCTTGCCGGTGTAGCGAAAACAAAAAAAAAAAACAAAGAAACCTATGCGGCCGCCAATGCAAAACAGTCAGACACGGCCTGAAGACACGGCGGAAACGTCTGCAGACACAACGTATGCACAAGGTGCAGGTGTGCCCTTGCACAGCTGCCCGTTGCTGCCGTTTCGTTGCTCTCCCCCTCGGACGCTCCTTCTGTCTCCGTCTGGTTCGTTGGGCGCTCCTTCTGTCTGATTCTGGCGCTCCTTCTGTCTGCCTGATAATTTGGTGCGCTCCTTCTGTCTGATTCTCTGGGCGCTCCTTCTTCTTTGGTGCGTCCTTCTGTCTGGTTCTTTGGTGTGCTCCTTCTTCTTTGGTGCCCTTCTCTGGTCCTTGGTGGAGGCCGCTTCTCGTGACTTTCGCTCAGTGTCGGTGTGCCTGTCTCAGCTGCCGCGTCCTCACCGCACAGTCTGGGGCCGTCTAGATCTGATCGGGTGGCGGCACAGCCCCGTCGCAACGCCAACCGGGGTTGAACCAAGGAAAAAGAAAAGCAAGAGACAAAGTTTCGGCAGGCGCGAACGGCGGGCGGGAGGAAGCTACAATCTTCCCCTGTGGATCAGTGGGTCGTCAAAAGGCCGACCGGGTGTGCGGTGCTGGTTGCTACGCCTGTCGACCAACGGTATAGTGGGCTGGCCAGGGAGGGCTCTGGGCAGCATTGCTCTGGTCTGTACCGGCCACAGGTCGATGGGCTCTCCGCAGACGTTGTAGGACCGCGCCTCTAAAGGCTGGTCGTATTTCTGTCCGTGTTTCTGGTCTGTCCGTGTTCCTGATATCTTGTCTTTTTGGCAGCAGTCTTTCGGCAGTCTTCGGCAGTCTTTCGGCAGCCTTCTGTCGTCTCCGTTTCAGCACCCTTGCTTCTCTTGCTCGTCTGCCGGCATCAGACTTGCATGCGATTCGTGCGCGGGAGATCCGGGAGGTGGGAGGAAGTGGGGTATGGCTAGGGAAAAACCCGTATGGAGCTTCCGGGGGGGGGGGAAGGGGCTTCAGCTGCAGTGTAGCAGAGGCGGTATGGCAATCCAGGTCAGAGTATAGGACTTTAACGACAGCTGAAATGACCGTGGCTGTCAAGACACAACGCAGATGCTAGCGCCAATCTTGTTTTCTTGACGTTTTTTCGATCCGAGCGCAAGGCAGCGGGCTGATGATCGATCTGCTAGCTAGACAGGATCCCGGGTGGCGTTTCAGGAAAGAGGGGGGGGGGGCCAGACGGGAGAGCTAAAGTGATCTCCTGGTGAGCCTGTCGTGTTCCATAGCAGGAAAGTCGGTGTGAGGCCTCTACGTCTCAGCTGGCTTCTCGCGGTCCTTTTGAGCGTACGGAGTCGTGTTGAGCTTGCTGTTTTTTTTCTTTTTTTTTTGAGAGGGAGGGGGGGGGGGGGGTTCGACTTGGATGTGATATCCCGTCAACGTTTGTAGTGAGTGGGCCTCGCTCTCATCCACAATGCAGCTTTCTTTGCTAAAGGACCGTGCCCTGAGATCGTATACCGGAAACCTGGCTGAAACAGATCAATGGTGAGATGCCGGTGGCGCAAGAAGAGCGTAAGACGGGCGTCGGGATTCGAAAAAGGGGTGTGTGAATGCCGAGAAAAGTTGACGATTCTTGTGAGACACTGCCCATATGCATCTTCTTATATAATCACCGTCGCCATGCAAGGAACCCTCTTCTTCGGGGCGAGCCAACTAGCTGCTAGTGTTTCTCATATTTAGCTTGCAGACCATCCGCAGGAAAACGGGTCGCCCGGGGAAGGGACAGGGGGGGAGGAAGAAGAGGGGGGGAACCAAAAGGCAATAAGATGGTCAGAAGTGATAGATCTCGTCTATGGCTTACCCGACAACCCAGGACAGCAGCACAACCCAGGGCAGCAGCAGCGGGCGCAGAAAATTTAGCCGTAGGAAACCGAATCGCTCCCGCCTTGTCTCGCTGTCTGATTTTGTTTCCTCCACCCCGCCGGGGAACCGGTGCCAGGGTAGAACAGCACAAGTACGACGCAAGGGGGGGGGGGTCTGCGAGGCGCGCCACCCTAGCCTGCAAACGCATGCCCCTTACTACTTCCCAGGGTCTGCAGACCAAAACGGCACAAAGGGCAAACAAAACTGCATAAAACAGTGCATAAAACAATGCACAAAAGCAGCTGCCAACGGCACAAACAACGGCAAACCAAACAACTTTAACTCACAACGGCAACACGCAAACAAACTCTTGGCCTTTTTGGCAAACACGAGGCAACGCACTCGAGCTCCATCCCTTACGACCACGGGCTGCGGCTGATCCCATGGAGCACGGGCGCTGCAAAAAAGAAAAAAAGAAAAAAAAAAAGGGCCTAGAAGAGTGAGTGACGGCGACAAGGGGACCCCTGCCCGAAATGGGACGGAGCTTTTACTCTGTGCAGTATGTAGCCGCCCAACCTTGCCAACTCTCTCGGTGTCTGTCTCGGCCGGCCTGAACCGCGTCTGGTTTCCGCTGCTTCCGTCTGTCGCTTACCGTCTCTCTCGAGTCTCTCTCTCTCTCTCGCTTACCGTCTCTCTCGAGTCTCTCTCTCTCTCTCGCTTACCGATCCCTCTGTATCGGATCTGCCAGTGTACTAAGCGCCGAGACAGCACTCTTCTGGCCCACTTCGGCCGCCTCTTCAGCTGGTTTGTGATGCGTACGTATACACTTTTCGACCGCTCCCGCAGGCGACCGCTTCGCTAGGGAACCATACCCAATCACGCGGTAGGAGCAGATCCCTGATGGCGGTTCTCCACCCCGACCAGCACCCTCCGTATCCGAGCTTGCGCACAACGAGTACTTCTGTGCGAGCGAAAAGAAAAAAAGCAGACGAGCGGCGGACGCGTATACATGCAAGGCGTTGGCACTCGAGGGTAGGGGGAAACCATGCCGGAAGGTGCAGCCGGTTGCAGTTGCGGGTACGCTCAGGCAAAATTCCACCGCCAATGGCAGCCCATCGCCTCCGCGCTTTCCCCCTTTTGTTGCTCAACATCCTTCCTCTGCATTTTGCCGCAGACCAGCCTATCATCACGCGCTTTCTCACACCCGCTGCAGGCCTATAATGGGGCGAACCCCAACAGAGCCTACGCTGTCAGTTTCTCAGAACATGTCCTGCTGAACAAATCCATGCAGTCGTTGATATTGCTTCCATTGCAAGTCGTATCCAAATATTCAAGTCCATCCAAATCAAGTCCATCCAAATCACCAATCCATCCAAATCACCAATCCATCCAAATCAATTACCCGCTAAACAGCATGCGCTATTATACCCAACACAGGCCCCAGAAAAGAACCCACGGGAAAGGCGCCCTTCCGGTGCTCCTCAAAGCGTGACAGCAGGCAGTCCTAGCCTGACCGCGGAAGCGGTTTGACAGTAGTTGCATGACTAGTGCCCCGAGACTAGTTGCTAGCCCCAGAACCACTCCGCCCGGACGGAGTAGAGCCCATCCTGCTGCCCGAAGCTCAACAATAAACGCAGAGCCTATTCCATTAGGCAGTTGTAACCGCTTTAGCAGCTCCTGCTAGCCAAGACAACGGGGGTCGTAGATAAAGACTGTGGGTGCTCCCATTTCGCTTGCGTGCCGGGAGCCGTGTCGCCATGCCATCCGGCTACAGCTTCATCTCTCGAGGCTCCCAGTTCTCCTCAAACATCTGGCTGATGAAGAAGTAGTCGTCCTCGTATTGCTCCGTGTCTCGCAAAACCTGCCAATGCGTCTCTAGAAAAAAAAAAAAGGGGACATCATTAGCGTTTTGCTTTTTCACTAACACTACACCCCCCCCTTTCACTCACACCCCCCCCCACCACATAAAAAACCATGCAGAACCTTGACTTACTATGGGCAATGGAGTAGTTCCGTGTAAACCGTACAAAATCCATGGATTCACGGTCGAGATTGGCCAGGTTGCGGATATCCTGGTCTCTGGCGGCCTCACTAAAGGGGAAAACACCCTTGTTGCAGTAGTGAAAAT
This sequence comes from Graphilbum cf. rectangulosporium, assembly GCA_019925645.1. Lineage (NCBI taxonomy): Eukaryota > Fungi > Ascomycota > Sordariomycetes > Ophiostomatales > Ophiostomataceae > Graphilbum > Graphilbum cf. rectangulosporium. The sequence goes on from JADHKI010000015.1 coordinate 236,659, forward strand.
ATGCAAGCAGCGTAATCGCTCCTGTGATTATGTAAGATACCATTGGTGTAGAATGAGTAGATTGAGTGGCCGGTAAGTATGCAGTGTATTGTGTATGCAGAGTGCAGAGTGCAGAGTATGCAGAGTATGCAGTGCAGTATAAAGGCAGTGCAGTGTAAAAGGCAGGTATGCAGTGTAGATTGCAGTGCAGTATAAAGGCAGTGCAGTGATGTGTATGCTGTAATGTGTATGCTGTGATGTGCATGCTGTAGAAAAGGCAGCTGATAAACTCTAGGCCGCTCGTGCTCACCTGTGTAGTACTGGCGCACTTTGTCCTCTCGTGCAAATCGTCGCTGCAGACGGCCGTTAGCCCAACACCTTGTAGGTAGCGAGCCGCGGCAAACCTACCTTGATGCCGTGCTTTCTTGCGTAGCTTGCGTCGTGCCGAATGACCATGGCGGCATTGTGGAGCAGGATAAAGGTGACAAGGTAGGTGGTGAACCACGTCCGCGTCTTGTTCTCGGCGGTCAGCCGGTGCAGACCGTCAAGGGTGTCGTGTCTGAGCTTGCTCTGGATGCTGTGGATGAGCAGCGAGTCGATCTGCGCCCCCATGACCGGCGGTAGGGGGATCTTGCCGCACGACGGGTTGGTCTCGTCCAGAATGTTGCGCGACATGCCGAGCGTCTCGTCGCCGATAATCTCAAAGGACGTCGTCGTGAGGCGGACGCTCATCCACAGATCCAGGGTGTTGGTCAGCAGCAGCTTCTCCGGGTCCGACAGCGCATGCGAGTTGCGCGTCAGGTTGAGCGCCGTCCAGTAGGTCGGCCAGATCAGGGTGTCCTGATGGCCGGCCAGCACTTTGCGGCAGCAGCTCACCAGGCCGCGCTTGATGTACTCGGTGTACTGCGCCCGGGCCGAGTCGGGCTCGACAATGGCAAACGCCGGTATGGTGACCGACCGCCTCTCGCCGCTGGGCGTCGTCCAAGAGCGCACCAGCGTGTCCCCATCCTGCGGGATGAACTGGCGAACGCGCAGCTCCACATAGTCGTCGGTGTAACCTTCCGAGACCCGAATGGTACGCGTCTCGTAGGACGCCCAGTTGCCAATGTCGTCGAGCGCCGTGTTTTCTTTCCAGCGGAGCGTCCACTCGTACCCCTTGACCTGGTATGTCTTGGACAGGACAATGTCGTTGATCTTGAGGCGCATGCACGGCAGTCTCCAGGCCCTGGTCAGGGATTTCTTGCAGCCGAGACACTCACCCGCCATGTTGTCCGGGTCATAGTTGCACTGCAGACGTTAGGACTACACTGGCACGCTGGGTGTTCATGCCACCCGGAGGTTGTTCAAGCCACCCGGAGGTTGTTCATGCCACCCTTATTGCTTCTGTTTTACTCACGCGAATGCGTTGCATCCGGCAACGAACACAGCTGCCCAGCTTCCGTGTCTGGGCAGTCTTTTGTCGCTCGCTGTGGTCCTTAAAGGGGCCGCGCCGGGTCACCTGGGGCCGCGAATAGGGCTGCATCGCCAGATCCGCGCTTCTGATCGTGGCGGCATGGGCCAGTGCTATCTGGTCATGGTCGCGGCGCTGGTACTGATGCTGAGGCTGGTGGTGTGCAGCCGTGGCGTATGGGGAGGCTGCAGCATCCGGAGCTGCAGCACGTCGAGCCGCGCCCCCCAGGATGGGAGCAGACGCATCGAGCGCCTGGACGGCGCTGGCGGGCATGGCCGGGACGGGGTCGGCCGTCAGGTGGTGGGCCGTCAGGATTCGGGAGGGCGGCGCCATGGCCGGCTGTGACGACGAGACCGGAGCCAGGCCACCGGGGGCGACACCGCGGGAAAACGGAGGCTCCGCGGCCGGTGCGTTGGCCGCCAGCAATCGCTGCTGTGGGTGCTCGGAAAGGGTGTAAGACTTTGGCAGCATCGCTTCTTCCATGGACTGCTTTTCGTCCACCTCCTCGGTCTTGGTGAAGGCGGCCGCCAGATTCTGCAGTGGCTGGGGCTGGGGCTGGGGCTGGGGCTGGGGCGCTGCTTGCTGGTGCATCTGGCCGTCGGGATACAGCATATGCTCGGATCGGGTGGAGGGCTGAGCTCTTGTCGGCAGATGGGGCTGCATCGCCGGGTAGTTGAGCAAGTACCGATCCGGACTGCTGTCCTCGAGCGACAGCCAGTTCACCCCGACAGATGCCGTAGCGAGGGAAGTTTCTCTGTAGGCCGCTCCCATCGGGTTGGCCGTGTCCGCGTGTGCGTTTCCGCTGCCGCCGTCCATGTAGGGCATCGGGTCCACGGTTGTTGGTATGGCTCGATACTCTGCCAGTCTCAGCGATGCACGAAGAGGGAAAGAGGGAAAGAAATGAACAATAACAATGAACAATGCACAAAGGAAATGAAAATACACACCCACTGGCTCGTAGGCGGACAGGCCTGGGCAAGCACCAAAGCTTGCCAGACAGCTGACAACACCGGATGCAGCCGAGCCGAGAAGCGACGGGCTGGTGGTCGTGGCAGCAGCGCCCGAGGCGAAAAGACGGCCCGGCATGCTGCTGCTGCTGCTGCTGTCTTGTGTGGGCGCGGCCACAAAGGAGGCCGGGGGGGCGGGCGCAGTCTTTTCGTAGGCCGCCGCGGAGCCGTCCCAGGAGCCCTGGATGGCCTGGCGGGTGATGGACGAGTCGAGGCTCCGGCGGACGCGTTTGGGGCGATCTGGCGGGGACGATGGGTGGCAGAAGTCGATGAGCCGTTGCGGCGTCATCTTGAGAAGGGCGGCGGCATTCTCGATAATGTACGAGTTGCGGTATTCCGGCATGAGGAAGAACAGGTCCTGCAGGGGTAACTGCAGAATGGCAGCTGCTTGCTGTAGGATGAAGTGGTCCTCGGGCGACAAGGAGGATGTTATGCTATTGGCTGACGAGGCTGCATAAAAGGAGGGCGCGCTGTATGATTCATACAGATCCTCCTCGTGCGAGAAAGGACGGCGCCTTTTTAGCGCTGGTGTTGTCTCCTGGTAGGGAAGAAGTCAATACAGCAGCCCATAGCAAGTTGTAAAGGAGATTTGTGCGGCTCTTTGCTCTGCTCTGCTTCTTTTCTTTTTCTTTATTTCAAACCGACGTAGCCACAACGCGTCAAAAACACGACAGTCACAAACTCTGGACGTGGATGTGAGGCATGGCATGGCAGGAAATGTGTCGACTGGGAAGGCAGCTACTTATAATCAAGTGAGAGTTGCAGGGGGGGGGGAGTCAATCGAGGACGGAAGCGCCCGAGTGGAGAGAAACCGGCTGGACAGAGAACATCGGTGTGACGGAATAGAATTGGTGTATGTGTTGCCGCGTGGGAGGTGACTGAGAGCCACAAAGGGCCGTTTTGGAGGGACACGAGGTGGCAAAGCCGCGAAAACGCTTCGGCGAGACCGGTGAAGAAAAAAGACGAGAGAGCAAAAAAAGAAAAGAAGAAGCAAAAGAAGGCATTGCTTACCATGTTGACGTCGGCCAGCCAGAGAAAAAAGGCACGATGCTCGTCGGACAGGGTCTGATTGGGCGTAATATTATCGGGAGGGGGAGAGGTTTCCGGGGAGCGGGAGGACAAGGCGATACGCGCAGAGGCAGTTGAGTACCGGATGCAGTCAGGATGCAGTCAAACCCGTCCCGTCCTGCAAGACCGGGGAGGGCAGGGGTGCAGAGAGGAAGCCAGTGGAGTAAAAGATGGGGGTCCGGGGTTCAGCAGTACGGGCTGTAGCCGCCCTCAACCCTGCAGAGAGGGACTCAACCTAGAGGCAGAGAGAGGGACTCAACCCTGAAGCAGAGAGAGAGAGAGAGAGGAGCCTGGCCTGATCACCAAGGAGGGAGTCGGAGAGAGAAAGTGGAGACGGCCGGGCGGCCGATGCAGGTCTCACGAAGAGGGAAGGAGGGAGGGAGTCGGGTGAAGATGCGGTGCGCCAGGACAGCAGAAGGGGTGGAAAGCCGGGATGGGGATGGGGGTGCGATCACGCCCGCTCAAGTTTGGCAGCAGCAGCAGCAGCGGCGGCAGCAGCAGCAGCGGCAGCAGCAGCAGGGCCGTCTCTCCGGTCAGCGGGGGGTTGTTGCGTGTGTGAGTGACACGGGGAGCAGTGACGCAGTGTAATTTGAAGACTGGGGGGGGGGGGGGGGGGCCGGCAGTTGGCATGCAGGCGCAGCTCCTTCCCTTTGCAGATGCTACAGCTAGAGCAAGAGCTACCCTCGTCCGTCCGTTGCTGCAATGCCGGAGGTGGGCCAGCCGATCTGGGCCAGAGAGACACACGAAAAGAAGGCAGGAGGGATGGCGGAGGCGGAGGCGGAGGCGGGGAGGGGGAAAGAGCCGACGAGCGTTGTCGTGGCACGAGGGGGCACCGGTGAGAGAGAGAGGCAAGAGCAACCGATGCTGGGGGGGGGGGGGGGGCACATGCAGTGTGCGCAAACCGGTGAGAATAAACGTCTGTGCCGTTCGGTCAGCCACGGGGGGGGGGGGGGGGGGACTCTGGGCACGAGGCGGCGGGCGGCGGGCGTTGAGAAGCCGGCGAGAGAAGCGAGGGGGGCGGGCGAGATGCGACGAGAAAGAACGGCGGCGGCCAATGGATCTTGGCAAGACTGGCCTGGCGGCGGCCAACGCACACAAGTCTGCACACAAAAGCTCCTCTTTTTCTGGATTGTCGCTACTGCTCACCGGTAGGAGCGGGGCAGGGTACAAGAAAACAAGAAAACAATAAAAACAACTCGCTGAGACGACAAGGCAAGAACAGTAATGTATATCCCGGGCGAGGAAGGAGCAAAGCAGGAGGACCGGTCGGGAGGGGGGGGGGAAGGAGCGGAGAGAGAGAGGGGGGCGCGAGGCGCGACAGTTGTGAATCCCGGGAAAGAGCGAAGAAGGATGCTCCAGAGCGGGAAGGAGTCTTAGCCAGCAGGACAAGAGGCTTAAATTAGGAGAAAAAAAAAAGCCCCCCCCAAAAAAGTTGAGAGAAGGGGAAAGAAGCAGGAGGGGGGGGGAGAGGGGGGGGAAGAGGGAAAGAGCCTCACTTAGGGGAAAGCGGGCAAGAAGTAAGATACGTGATGGGGGAGAGGGGGGGGGGTAGAGATACGAGTTACGTGGAGAGAGAGAGAGAGAGAGAGAGAGAGAGAGAGAGAAAGACAGGGATCTCTCTCTCTCTCACACTCTGTAATGGTTGTCTAAAAATGACAAGAAGGCCCGTCTTGGCTGATGCAATGTAGCGGTGCAGCGTCCTACTTCTCCCGGGTCTTTGGGATCGCTCATCTTTTGCCAGAGCTGACATATGATCCCATGTCTTTTTTGCTGCTTCCTCGCCCAGAGTCTGTTCGTCATATGGGGCGGTCTTGATCCAGTCCGAAAGGGTCGTAGTGTACCGAGCGGCACACAGAAACGGGCGGATACCACGCGCATCCAAATTGCAGCAGCGGTGATGGAGCCAGGCCGACCAGACAGGGCTTGGTGTTTGATGACAATACCATTATGCGACCATGTAAGATACGGAGTAAGATACATATACCGCCCCCCCCCCCGACAGTTTGCGGGCCTCGGGGTTGCGCTCGGCTTTTGCTTTTTTAGCTGTGTTTGGGCAGCAGTAGCGGCAGAGCAGTAGCAGCAGCAGCAGCAGCAGCAGCAGCAGCAGGGCCCGGCGACAGCAGGGCCCGGCGAAATAGCCAAAACTGGGCGGCCCCATTTTACTACGGTTTCCGACAAGCTGTCAAATCCAGGCGCCCCCTCTTTCTCTCCACCCCTAGTCCAGAGTACTCGTCAAAGCACGCGGCCGAGCGAGAAGCTCCGTACGAGGTGCAAACTGGCCGTAGAGCAGCACCTGCGGCCGTTCAGTCGAGTGTGTGTGTGTGTGTGTGTGTGTGAGAGAGAGAGAGAGAGAGAGCGAGAGAGAGTGTGTGTGTGAGAGAAAGAGCGAGAGAGAAAGTGTGTGTGTGAGAAAGAGAGCGCGATAGACCCCGTAATTGCTAAAGCGCGCCCCTGCTAGTGCCACTACGTAATTAGAGCTGCGACTAGTGCCAAGCTACTCGTACAACTACCTATCAAGGTACGTGGAGGGAGTACAGAGGTACACAGGAGCGGCGGCAGATGGCAGCCCTGGGCGGGCAAGACAGGGAAAGGCGGCATGGCGGACAGAAGAGAAACACGGCAATGCGGGCAGACGACCGGGGTGCGGGGTCTTCGGGCCGCAGCAATATCTGTATATGACGAGTATCTCACATGTGCATTCCAGACCGCATGAGCCCTTTTATTTTTCCCCTCTCGCGTGGCTGTCTGAGCGGTGAAGAAGGCGAGCTAGCCGGATGCGGAGCAGGCGTCGCGGGCGGAGCAGGCGCGCCTTGGGCCTCGGACGGCTCGGCTGCGCTCGAGGACCGCGCGGGATGCCACAACGTCACGACAGGCCAGATCGCGCAAGGGCGGACACGGACACGGATTTTGAGAGGCCGCTGAAGAATGACGGATTCTGAGAGGCCCCGAAGAACGGACGGATGCGGAGGCCGCTGAAGAATGCCGGATTCAATGGTCGCTGAAGAACAGGACACATATCGTTGGCCGCTGAGGACAGACGGATCGAGAGGCCGATAACAGGACACCGCTATACCCCGTAACAGGCACGCCCGAAAAGGAAACGAAGCAGAAGCATCGGCAGAGGCCTAGAACGAGCGCACGGCCAGCGCTCCGTCATGTACAGAGCACGGAGAGATGCATGCTCCGTAGAGTTGCCACGATCTGCGGCGTCAAATACCGGTGAACCAGTCACGGAGGTTTGCCTCAAGGATCCATCGCAGAGACAGGGTAGGGGGGGAGGTAGCAGTCCCTTTGCAGAGGCGCATTTCCACTGCGGAGTCCTGGGCCCCAATGTCGTACGAGCCAGATTACGGCCGGCCGGCCGGCCTGCCTGCCTGCCTGCCTGCCTGCGCAGAGCTCCTCCTGGCGATAACAACGACGGGTCACATCGCGGCTCTCTTGGGTCGCAAGGGCGGATTCGGGCTTTGAATACGACCTTGCACCGCTCGGGCCTGGCTGGCTCTACGGAGGACGGAGTCAGCGTACGGAGTACGGAGACGGGGTACAAGGCTACCAGGTGCATCAGTACAAGGCTACACATCTTGCTGACATGGACTCGGCAGGCGCTGCAGAGGCCCGGCAGTGTCTTGCAGGCGGCCTATCTATCCCCTATCCTTGCTGCAGAGCGTTGGCCGTCTGGGCGTTTCAGCGTGCTGACTCGGCCCTCAACGCCAGACTCCGTACGGGGAGAGCGTGTGTCTCGGATTCAGGGGGCCGTTGCGCCAGCGATTCCACGGATTCCATTGATTCCATCTAGCGGCCGCCGCCAAGCCCTGGAGGGAGCAGGAGCAGAGCGCTCTCGAAGGGGGCGGGTGGGGGGGTGGGAGGAAGCCACATGGGCCGTGTCAAGGGGGGCAACGGTCAGAGAAGGCAGGCGGTCGGGACGCGCCTGCCCTTAGCAGACTAGCCACGGTTTCCTGGTTCATGTGCCGAGTGTGGCTCATGTGTACGAGTGTGTACGAGTGTGTACGAGTGTGTACGAGTTACGAGTATGTGAACGGAGTACGCTACATGTTACTTGTTATGTACTCAATGTACACGTAAAGTGCAGAGCAGCCCATCACAAGATGGAATACCAGCCGTGTGATTGGCGGGCCGCGGTCAGGTGGTGCTTTGCGGCATTTTCGAAAGCAACAAGGAAAAGAAATGAAAAAACCCCGAGGATCGCGTGGGAGGGCTGAGCAGCAGCCCCCCCAAAGCGGCCTCCATCTCTTTTCCTGTTTTTTGTCTCGATGCTGGCCCCGGCACGCAGGCTGTTTTCTGTCTCGATGCTGCCCCGGCACACAGGGCGCGAGAGAGCCACTGGCAAGGCGCCACGCAGGGCGCTGGCCGGCCTGCATGCATGCAACCCAAGATACGTGGTCTCTTCTAACCGGATTTCTGGCCTGGTGGCTCCCGCGGCGTCGTGCGGGGTCGGCCGGCCGCTGGCCATTCTTTGGAGAGAGAGGCCGAGATGCCCACAAGCGGGAAGATCAGAGGAGACGGAGTATACGGGTGGGCCGTAGTCTTCCGTCACGTGTATTCGTTGTCGAGAGCACGGATGTTCCGCGAGAGCAGACTCCGCGAGAGCAGACGAACGAGAGCAGACAAACGAGAGCAGACAAACGAGAGCAGACGAACAAAGCAGACGAACAAAGCAGACGAACGAGAGCAGACGAATTCCGCGAGCCAGACACGCGAGAGCAGACGAACGAGAGCAGACGCATGTCTCGAGACGGCGATTCTCCCATCGCTACCAGGACGGAGTCCTCAGGCTGCACCGTCAGCCCAGGCTTCCACGTTCCGGCCAGGCCTTTCCAGGTCTTCCGTCGCGGCCAGGAACACGTTGCGGCTCGGTGCTGCCGTGGCGGTCGGCGGCCGGCCGGCAAGCGGCCATGGACCACGACAGTGAAGCAGCCGCTCCGACACTCCTTTCACGCCTTCTCACCACTGCCTGCCGAGACTTGTGTGTAGCTGGCAGAGCCTCGTCCCGGGCTCGATGCGCGCGCCAGGAGCATTTTACAACGAGAGAAAGAGCGGCCCAATCAGGCGTAGTTTCCGCATGCGGCCGCATGCAGTAAAATCATACCCTGTTTTTTCTCCCGTCTTCTGTCGCGTCTTGCTTTTGCGCTGCCTGCCACCTTGCCCTGCCACGGATTTCCTGCCCTGCTCTCCTCCCGTGCTGCCTCGTTCTTCTGCACCCGGGCGGCCTCTCTGCGACAGCGACGCCCCGCTGCTCCAGCCTTGTCGCCGTCGCGTCGGGCGCCGCCACACAGTGCCGCGCCGCTGCTGCCGAAGTCGGGCACCGAACCTGCGTGCGGCGGAAGGCGCGACCTCTGCCCAACGCGCTTTCCCAACAGGTCTGAGGGGGCCGTCAGACTCTTCCAGCGTCACTCAACCTGTCAGACTCGAACGCTGTCAGACTCACCACCTCAGACTCACCACCTCAGACTCAACCAGACTCGACCAGACTCGACCAGACTCAACCAGACTCAACCCTCAACCAGACTCAACCAGACTCAACCCTCAACCAGACTCAACCAGACTCAAACCCATTGCAACTGACAGTCCCGCCGAGATGGATCTGAGCTTTCGGGCCATTCACGATGTCGTCCATCCGACGGCCATCTTTGCGCAGCCGGACGAGCAGCCGCAGCGCAGCATCCCACTGCCGGACAATGGCAGCGAAGAGGCGCCCGGCAACGGCACCGGCACCGGCACCGGCACCGGCACCGGAACCGGCACCGGCACCGAGTGCGGCGGCGACGGCGACGGCGACGGCGACGGCGACGGCGACGGCGGGAGCTGGGCCCGCTCGCCGCTCAACCCCAAGAACCGGATCGACAGCCTGACACCGCTCGCCCGCCCCCTCTGGCGTATCGACGGAAGCAGCGGCCTCGGCACGCAGTACTTTGCCGTTCCCCTGTTCATGGCCGGCGGCGGTGCCGGTGCCGGTGCCGGTGCCGGTGCCGGTGCCGGCGACACGGGCCTGGCTCCCATGCGCATCGACGTCTTCATCCGCGAGGGGGCCTCGTACCCGCCCGAGCTGCGCAGGCTGCTCGACCTCGACCCGGCCTTCCACATCAAGGACGCCGTGCGGCTGAGCCGCCTCGGCGTCACGCAGCACCTCTTGCGCATCCTCCAGTGGCACACAACCCATCCCAGCGGCGCCCTGCACCCGAGCGTCGTGCGCGAGCTGTTTGAGCGCGGGCCCTTTGGCTCGCGCATTGTCGTCCAGCGCTTGGCCGGCCCCGTCCACGCGTCTCGCATCGTCATCTCGCCCAACTACCCGCTGGAGAGCGATTTGCTGTCCTGCCGCGAGCTGGCCGTCCTCTGGGGGCTGGCCGAGCAGCAGCAGGGCAGCGACGACAACAACCAGACGATGCCTCCCGAGGTGGACATTTGCGAGCTGCGCCAGGTCCGGCAGCTTGCCGACAGCGTCTGCCTGGTGTATGTGGGCGGCAGCGGCGGCAGCGGCGACGGCAGCGAGCCGGCGCTGGTCGTGCTCAAGGCGCTGACCAGCGGCGTCAAGTACATGTACCACGAGCTGCGCGCGCTGCTCAAGGACATCCCGGCACACAAAAACATCATGGCCCGCCCGCTGCACATTGTGTCCAAGCCGTGCCGGTTTGGCGGCAAGCGCGGCGTCGTCGGCTTCACCCTGCCCTACCACCCGGCCGGCTCGCTGCGCGACACGCTGCCGCTGCTGCGCATGCACGGCCGGCTGGCCCTGCGAGACCAGATGCGCTGGTCGCTGCAGCTGGCGCGCGCCATGCACCACGTCTGGACCGCCGGCCACAGCTTCTACCCGGACCTGCGCCTCGACAACATTGTGCTGGCCGGGCCGCCGCCGCGGCTAGGGGAAGGGCCCGAGGGGGCGGCGGCGGCGGCGGCGGCGGCGGCGGCATCAGATCTGCGCTGCAACGACCTGGTCGTAATCGACTTTGAGCAGCGCGGCGTCTGGTGCGGCTTCTCCGCCCCGGAAGTCGACTTTATCGAGGCCCTGCGCATCCTGTCCGAGGAGGACGCCGACCCCGACGACCTGGTGCCCGAGGAGGCCCACGAGCGCTACCAGAAACAGCTGCTCGAGTGCTGGGAAGCAGCAGCAGCAGCAGCCAGCCGCGACGCCACCCGAGCCACCGCCACCGCTAGCCGGTCCTGGGCCACGACCATGGGCCGCCTCGAACAGGAGACGCGGTACAGCAACCCGGCCAGGGGCTACAACGTGCCGTGGAACTGCCTGATGGAGCGCGAGCAGGAGGACGCCATGGTCTACATGCTGGGGAGGGTGCTGTGGTGCATCTTTGAGGGCATGAGCGCGCCCGACCGGGGCGTCATCTGGCAGTCGTACGTCCGCGAGCCCGACGCTCTGGAGTATCCCCACTTCCGGCACACGCCGGCAGCCATGCGCGAGCTGATCTCGCGGTGCTCTGCGCGCGCCGCGGCCACGGAGCACCATGTGTTTGTGCGGCTGGGCAGCCGGCTGTACATGAAAGTGCGCGAGGTCGGCCACGAGGGGGGGGGTGGCGGCGGCGGGACACCGGGGGGCAGTGGCAAGGAACCGGGGATCGGTGGCGGCGGCGAGACACCGGGGATCGGCGGCGAACTGGGAATCGGCGGCGACAGCGACTCTCCCGTACCGCCTGGAGGGTACAGGCTTGTGTCGGACCATCTCCCGGCCCGGGCACGCAGCTTCTGGCGGCAGAGACTCGCAGACGGAGACGCCTGGCTGCGGGAGCGCAACAAGCGGCTGCGGAGTGCGGCCGGAGACGCAGAGGACGGCAGCGAAAGCCGTCTGCGGCTGCAGGACGTCTGCGAGCTTTTGGAGAAAGAGCAGGCCCGACTCTTTGGGTGAGGTCTGGAAGCTGGGGTGGAGAGGGAAAGGAGAAGGGAAAGGAGAGGGAAAGGAGAGGGAAAGGAGAGGGAAATAAGAAGGGAAAGGAGAGGGAAAGGAGAAGGGAAAAGAAAAAGGAAAAGGAGAAGGGAAAGGAGAAGGGAAAGGAGAAGGGAAAGGAGAAGGGAAAGGAGAAGGGAACAGAGAAGGGAATGGAGAAGGGTAATACACAAGGAAATTTGAAAAGGGAAATGGGCACGAAAGAGAATGAAAAGGGAATGGAGGACTGGAGAAGGGAATGGAGAGGGTAATACACAAAGGAAAATTGAAAAGGGAAACGAACACGAAGGAAAATTAAAAGGAAATGGAGGACTGGAGAAGGCTAAGAGAGCGGAAAAACGGCAAAGGGCCATCGGCAAAGCAGGCACAAGGCGTTTAATACATTCGGCTTTGACATACGGCAGAGGCATAGATCAACAGATACTGCGCAGCCTTGCACGTGACGCGTCGAGCATAACAGGGTATTCAATAACTAGAAGATACACAGCAAGCCAAGCTTGCTCAACGCTGGAGATGCTTGCTGATGGAAGAAGATAATAAGAAGAAAAGAAAAGAAGAAGAGGACAAAAAAGAAGAAAAAGAACAGAAGAAGAGGACAAAAAAAGAAAAGAAGAAAAGAAGAAGAGGACAAAAAAAGAAGGAAAAAAAGAAAAGAAAAAAAAGAAAAGAAAACAAAAATCACTGCGCGGCCTTTTCGGGCTGGGCGTCGCCCTTGAGGTCGGGCCCGGCGGGGACGGCGTCGGCGGCCGGGGCGGCGTGGCCGTTGAGCGCGAGCAGCTGGTGGGCGTGGATGCCGTGCTGGGGGGGGATGCGGGCGCCGTCGGGCTTGGGATGGGGCTCGGCGGGGGACCAGGCGAGGTAGTCGCGGCGGACCTCGACGTAGTCGTAGGCGAACTCGCCGTGCTGGTCGTCGTCCATGCCGAGCAGCTCGGCCTCTTCGGAGGCGCGCAGGTGCAGGCCGGGGACGAGGTCGACGAGCTTGGCCAGCAGGGCGGAGACGACAAAGGCGTAGGCGCAGGTGGCGCAGATGTAGGCGACCTGGACGTAGAGCTGGCGCCAGTGGTGGTTGGGGAAGCCGCCGCTGACGAGGCCGGTGCTGACGCCGTCGAGGCCGATGATGTAGTCGGCCGCGAAGAGGGCGTTGAAGAGCAGGCCGACCATGCCGCCGACGGCGTGCTCGGCGAAGAGGTCGAGCGAGTCGTCGATGCGGAGGAGGAATTTGACTGTGGGGGGGGGGTAAGAGGAGAAGGAGAAAAAAAAGGAGAAGGAAAAAGGGAAAAAAGAAAGAAAAAAAAAAAGAAAAGAAGAAAGAAAGAAAGAAAAAAAAAAGAAAAAAAAGAAAAAAAAAAGAAAAAAAAACCAAAATTATCAAAGGGAGAACCCACTCTTTGTCGCAAAGTTGCAGGCGCCGCCGGTGCAGATGCCGAGGATGATGCTGGCCCACGGGGGCAGGTAGCCCGAGGCCGGGGTGGCGGCGACGAGGCCGGAGATGGTGCCGGAGCACCAGCCGACGAGGGACCACTTGCGGGCGAGGCGGAAATCGAGCAGGCACCAGGTTATGGCGGCAAACATGGCGGTCAGGCACGAGTTCCAGCAGGCCATGGTGGCGCGCAGGTTGGCGCCAAAGGCGGAGCCGCCGTTGAAGCCGAGCCAGCCGAACCACAGCAGGACGGTGCCGAGGGTGATGAGGGAGATGTTGTGGGGGCGGAAGTTGAGCATAAGGCGCTCGCTGCGGCGGCCGAGGACCCAGGAGTAGGCCAGGGCGGAGGCGCCGGAGACGATTTCGACGGGGCCGCCGCCGGCGTAGTCGAGCACGCCGTAGCGCAGGGCCCAGCCGTGGACGTTCCAGGCCCAGCAGGCGACGGGGCAGTAGACCAGGGTGGCCCAGGCAAAGACAAAGACCATGGCGGGCACGACGCGGCCGCGCTCGGCGGTGGCGCCGACGACGAGGGCGGCGGTGACGGCGCAGAACTGCATCTGGTAAAAGGCGTAGAGCAGCTCCGGGATCAGCGGCGAGCCCGGCGCGGGCGCGGCCAGGGCGTGGCGCAGGCCCAGCTGGTGCAGGTTGCCGATGAAGCCGTTGGTGGCCGTGCTGCTAAAGGCCAGCGAGTAGCCCCAAAAGTACCACTGCACCACCACCACGCTGCAGCTCATCATGCACACCCAGATGAGCGACAGCGCCGACTTGCGCCGCGCCAGCCCCGAGTACAGGAACGCGATCCCGGGCACCATGATCAGCACCATGCACGACGCCACCAGCACAAACGCCTGGTCGCCCGACTGGTACCACTGGTTGAGGTTTTCCGTTGCTGCCATTAGACAGGATCAGGGGGGGGGGCTAAACACACTGACAGCTCGGACTGGGGCAGGAGAACAAGACAACGCACCAGAGTCGCCGCCCGTCTCGGCATTGCTGCCGTTGAACACGGCCGGCGCGCCGACCCAGGAGTAGGACATTTTTCGAGCGAGGACAGACGGCCAGGAGTCACGCAGGACGGCGGTCGCGTTGCCTTTTAAAGCGGGATTTTCGCCTCCCGGTTACTAACCGATGACAGCATGCCGTACTCCGTATACGGGCCTCCCTTGACGGCGTATGTAGCTTGTACGTAGTAGCTCGTGTATTTGCGGGGCTGTCGCGCAGCTCGCCTCCATCCTGCCAGCTCGCCTCCATCCTGCCAGCTCGCCTCCATCGTCCTGAGCTCGCCTGTCGTCTCTCATGCGGCGCATCCCACGCGGCACGCTAGCCGCGACGGGCTAGCGCGTGCGGGAAAAGTCTTTCATTGTTCTTCTTCCCCAGACCCACTCTGTGGGGCTTAGTGCCTTGTCTCAGTCGTCGACTCTCGAGTTCTCTCTCCCACAGCCTCCTCTGCTTGGCCGCGGCGTATCTTGCCATTGTCTCCCGCAGCCTCCGTCGCCGATGCACGCGGGCCTGCCACACGCACCAGAGGTGTCAGTTCTCAGCCTCGCAGGCATCGACGATATGCCCCCACAGGGCATCGCCGGAGAAAGGCGCGTGGCCCGCCCTCGCCCTAAAGTGGGGCCCCAGTTTCCACGCCGTAAGAGAAACCCCGGCGACGTATGGGAGGCGCTGCTGTTACTTAATCGTTATGTACGGCGGCGGAAGCCCGTTAGCAACGCAGCGATAACCCCCCGAGCCATTGGCCAATCGAGGGCCCGTCGAGCCGCTCCCGACGAGCCTTATCTCTGCTTTGTCAATGGGTTGCCAGCTCTTACATACTCTCGCGCTGACCTTTTCGACCGCGCGGGTCCCTGACTGCGTGGGTCTCACAACGCGGGTTTCTACTCTGTAACCTTTTCCCGACTGCGTGGGTACCTTTCCCGACTGCGTGGGTCGACTGCGTTCCCGACGGGTTACCTGACCTTTCTCACGCATCACGTGCCCACGGCGTGATACTGGGATGACTGTTGCCCTCATGGTAGTCCTCCTTCGACCACGAGAAGCCACAAGGACAGGATCAATGCTCGGGAGCGTTGTCTGCTCTTTGGTCACGTGATCAAATCGTAGCGTCACGTGCCTACTTGTCGCACATCACGTGACCAACGGCTACACGTCACACGTGCCAACGCGGACGTCAACCGCGAAGCTCATCGATCCAACCCCTGACCGCACAACATGGCGGACCAACAGCACCGCGGCCGGCGCCCCGGCGTGCCATCCGAGAAGAGCAGCTACCAGAAAGTGGCGGCGGACGACGACGGGAGCGACGACGGCGACAGCCGGGACGGCCGGGCAGCCGACGCGGACGACGCCGGAGCCGGAGCCGAAAACGGCGGCGGCTACCGCAAGTCGGAGAGCGGCAGCGGCAGCGGCAGCGGCAGCGGCAGCCACGACGCGGCCGAAGAAAGCACGGGTTTTTTAGCGGCCTCGAGGCAGAGTCGCTCGCGGTTCAGCGGCGGCGGCGACGGAGCCGAAAACGGCGACGGATTTGCCCCCGGGAGCAACGGCGGAGACCCGGCGGCGGCGGCGGCGGCGGCGGCGGCGTGGCTGCGGCGGCGCTCGTTCCGCACCGCCGTCGTGGCCGTCGTGGCGGGCCTCGTGGTCTGCGTGGGCCTCAAGATCGCGGCCGACACCAGCGGCCTGTTCGGGGCGCGGCCGGGCGGCGCCGGAGGGCGCGGGCCCCAGTGCCCCCCGGCCTCGGCCAGCGTGCCGCTGCACTTCCAGACGTCGCCGCAGGTCTACGCCGGGCCCACCGCCACGGGCCGGCCTGCCTTTCTGGCCCAGACCGTCACCGTCAACCCGTCCGCCACCTACGTGGCCAACCAGCCGCTGCAGACCAACATTGCCGTCGACGGCTCGCCTGCCGGCGCCTCCATCTTTCAGCACATGGGGTGAGTGGGTGCTGTCTACTTTCCTGTCCTGTCTGCCTTTTCCTGTCCTGTCTGCCTTTTCCTGTCCTGTCTACCTTCTTCCTGTTCTCTGTCGTCGTCGTCGTCGTCGTCGTCGTCTGTCCTTCCCAGTCTCTTCCTGTCCCTTACCCCTACTCTACCCCTACCCCCTTCTGCACCCCTAACTCTCAGGTTTCTCTCTCCCTACAACCCGTCGCCCGGCTTTGGCGTCCAGGAATATGCCCTACCGCCCGGGGCCGAGATCGTGCAGCTCCAGGTAGGCCCCCGCTTTTTGACGCTGACGCTTCTGACGCTGACGCTCCTGACGCTGACGCTCCTGACGCTGACGTTCTGACGTTCTAGATGCTCTCCCGCCACGGCTCGCGATACCCGACTCTCGGATCCAATGTGCAGGCGCTCGGCGCCAAGCTGGCCCAGGCGCGCGGCCGCTGGACCGCATCCGGGCCGCTGTCCTTTCTCAACGACTGGGAGTACAAGCTGGGCCACGAGATTCTCGTTCCCAAGGGTCAGTTGGGCTAGGCTGGTCTGCTGTTGCTGGTCTGCTGTCGCTGGTGGCTTCGCTAACACGCTTGCAGGCCGGCAGGAACTGTTTGATTCGGGTGCGTTGGTGTCTCTTTCCGGCGTCCGGCTCTCGCTCACCTCTAGGCGTCCTGCACTCGTACATGTACTCGGAGCTCTATAACCCCAACAGCAAGATTATTGTGCGAACGACGGTGCGTGCTTCTCGGTCTCCCCGGTCTCAGGCCTCCCCCGGCCTCCCCGGTCTCCCCGGTCTCAGGCCTCCCCCGCTGACCAACAAGACCCAGGACCGCATGCTCAAGTCGGCCGAGAACTTCCTGGCTGGCTTCTTCGGCCTCGAGTGGACCAACAACGCCACCATTGAGCTCATCATCGAGCAGCCCGGCTTCAACAACTCGCTGGCCGGCTACCTGAACTGCCCCAACGCGGCCGACGACCGCGCCGGCACCGACGCCAGCAACGTCTGGGTCGAAAACTATCTGCGCAACGGTGAGTGCTCCGGCCGGCCCGGCTGGCGCTGACGCTGACCGACAGCCACGGCGCGCTTCCGCTCGCTGGTGGACGGCCTCGAGTGGACGGTCCAGGACACGTATGCCGCGCAGACCATGTGTCCGTATGAGACGGTGAGTGTTTCGTGTCTCGTCCGTCTCCGTCTCCGTCTTCCGTCTCCTCCGTTTCCTCCGTCTCTCCCTCCTCCGTCTCCTTCCGTCTTCCGTCTCGTCCATCTCCTTCCGTCTCTCCCTCTTCTGTCTCGTCCGTCTCCATTTCGTCTGTCTCGTCCGTCTCCGTTTCGTCTGTCTCGTCCGTCTCCGTCTTCCGTCTCCTTCCGTCTCTCTCTCCGTCTCCTTCCGTCTCCGTCTCCTCCGTCCCTCCGTCTCCTCCTCTCTCCCTCTTCCATCTCCGTCTCCTCCTCTCTCCCTCTCCCCCTCCGTCTCTCCCTCTCCTCCTCCATCTCCTCCGTCTCCCCCGTCTGACAATCAGGCTGCCTACGGCTTCAGCCGCTTCTGCGACCTCTTCACCTACGACGAGTGGCTCGGCTTTGGCTACGCCGTCGACCTGGCCTTTGCCGGCAACAACGGCTTCCAGTCGTCGACCGGGCGCGCCGTCGGCCTGGCCTACCAGCAGGAGGTGGTGGCCCGGCTGCGCAACCACACGCTCGGCTACTCGGGCTCGCAGCTCAACGTCACCCTCGACAACAACACCGACACCTTTCCCCTCAACCAGAGCATCTACCTCGACTTCTCCCACGACACCAACATTGTCTCCGTCCTGACCGCCTTTGGCTTCCACCAGTTTGCCGCCCTGCTGCTGCCCGCCGCCTACCCCGGCCCCCACAACTTTACCGTCTCGCACATTGTGCCCTTTGGCGCCCGCCTCGACATGGAGATCATCCGCACCCCGCACCCCGTGGCCGCCGACCGCTCCGGCTATGTTGCCGGCGCCGGCAGCACCGGCGAGACCCGCTACATCCACTTCCTCCTCAACCAGCGCACGCTGCCCCTCGGCGCCAGCTTCCCCGAGTGCGACGCTGCCCGCGTCGACGGCTGGTGCGAGCTCGACACCTTTCTGCGCGTCCAGGACGGCATGGCCCGGCGCGCCAAGTACGACGAGGCCTGCTTCGGGCCCTTTACGCCCCGGCCCTACGGCATGATCATGGACGGGGCGCCCATGTAGACGGTAGACAGCACGTGACGGCCGCCTTATTTACAGCGCGCCTTTAGACAGCACACGAGACAGCACGCCTTAATTGATCAATTCCTACCGCGTAGCAAACGGCCGTACAGCGCTTTGTCCTGGCATCTGAACAGCCACGCATCCTCAGCCACGCATCCTCAGCCCACGCATCCTCTCAGCCATCCTCAGCCCCACCTAAAACGACAGCTGCTTCTTAATCTCGGCAATGGCGCGGCCCGGGTTCAGGCCCTTGGGGCACGTCCGCGTGCAGTTGAGAATGGTGTGGCACCGGTACAGGCTCATGGAGTTCTCAAAGGCCTGGCGGCGCTCGGCCGTCTTCTCGTCGCGCGAGTCGGCCAGCCAGCGGTACGACTGCAGCAGCACGGCCGGGCCCAGGTACTCCTGCGAGTTCCACCAGTACGACGGGCACGACGTCGAGCAGCAGAAGCACAGGATGCACTCGTACAGCCCGTCCAGCTTCTTGCGGTCCGCAATGCTCTGCCGGAACTCCTTGCCCTGGGGGGGTCAGCTCTTGACGTCTTCTCTTCTTTTGACGTTCTTCTCTTCTCTCTTGACGTTATTCTCTTCTCTCTTCTCTTCTCCTCTCTCACTTACATCCGGCGCCGGCGTGTCGCGCTGCAGGTACGGCTTGATGGACTTGTACTGCTTGTACAGCAGCGTCAGGTCCGGCACCAGGTCCTTGACCACGTACGAGTGCGGCAGCGGGTAGATCTTGGCCTCCTTGTCGTCGGTGGGGATGCGGCCTGGCGGTCAGCTTTTGTTTCTCTCTTCTCTCTTCTCTCTTCTCTCTTCTCTCTCTCTTCTCTCTCTTCTCTCTTCTTCGTTTTCTCCATTCTTCTCCTCTTCTCTCTCTCCTCTCTCCTCTCTCCTCTCTCCTCTCCACCTACACAAACAGGCCAGCGTGTTGACGCCGTTAATGTTCATGGCGCAGCTGCCGCAGATGCCCTCGCGGCAGCTGCGGCGGAAGGTGAGCGTGGGGTCCTGCTCGTTCTTGATGCGGATGAGCGCGTCCAGCATCATGGGCCCCGTCTTGTTGAGGTCCAGCGTGTACGTCTGCATGTGCGGCTTCTCCGTCGGCGTGTCGGGGCTCCAGCGGTAGATGCTAAACGTCTTGAGCTTGGGCGCCGCCGGCGCCGCCGGCGCCGCCTCGGGGCTGACCGAGGCCATTGTGCGCCGGCTCCGGGCCGGCGCCGGCTGTGAGGCGGCCACCGCCGGCGCCGACGCGGCAACAGCAGGACGGAGGGCCGAGGCAAAGAGCCGCATCGAGCCGGTGCGGAGAGCAGCCATGGCGGAGGTGAGAGGAGCGAGAGTGTCGTTTGTCGAGTCTTCCGAGCTGGCCGTGGCCGACAATGTATGCCGATAATGTACACACTGATGGCAAAGATGGTGTCTGATCCGGATTCTCGCCTCTGAAGCCGTGACTTGCGGATTTCGGGACACCTCGGCTCAGCGCGGCCAGCCAATCAGTGCGCTTACATTGTCAATGGCCCTAGCTTGCGAGGCATGCTGACTGCGCAGAGCAGCCGTCACGTGCGCCCGTCTGGGGTTCTGCTCCGTTGCCCGTCCAGCCCCACAGGCAAAACTGCGCTCTTAGCGGGGTACTCGCTGCGGCGCCGCGTGTGCGCCACGCCGCCAGGTACCCCCTTAACGCCGCCGCAAACGCGCATGACATAAGCAAACACGAACACGAACGAAAACGGAGCCAACTACCGCGAGCTTCTGCCGGCCATCCCATCCCCATTGCGCATGCTGCTGCTGCTTGCTGCTGCATGCCGGCGCGCTCGGCTCGAAAACATTGCCCTGCATCTTGGGCACCCGAACCCGAACTCCGGCGTCACCGAGAGAGAGAGAGAGAGAGCGCCTCTGCGCACGCTGCCACACCGCCCCATCAGCCGCCTCCTCCCCGATGAGAGCGGTTCCGCCGAGCATGGCCGGTGAGGCTTTTCATGTGCTGCTGTCTGCTGGCTGGCCCCGTGCTTCACAGTGTACGGCCCTTGCTGTCTTGGTTTGTCGAGGGCGAGGGCGCGGCCGAGGGCGAGGCCGAGGAGCGTGTGGCTGACCGCGCAATCCAGACGCGCGCCGTCGTGTGCCGCCGCCGGCGCCGGCGCCGGCGCTCCGCCGCTCCGCCGAGGGTCCCGCGCGCCGCTACTCCGCCGAGACTCCCGCGCGCCGCTACTCCGCCGAGACTCCCGCGCGCCGCTACTCCGCCGAGACTCCCGCGCGCCGCTATTCCGCCGAGACTCCCGCGCGCCGCTACTCCGCCGAGACTCCCGCGCGCCGCTACTCCGCCATGGCCCCCGCGCGCCGCTACTCCGCCATGGCCCCCGCGCGCCGCCGCACCTTTTTCTATGGCGTGGCCGCCTCCTTTGTGGCCAAGGACCGCCCCTACGACCCGGCCACGCACGTCTTCACCCTTGACCCGCACCAGCGCCGCCCGCAGCCGCCGGCGACGCGCAGCGGCAGCGGGCGCCGCCCCGCCAGCGGCCAGGACGCCTTCTTTGTCAGCCGCCTGGGCTCGACCGGCACCGTGGCCGTCGGCGTGGCCGACGGCGTCGGCGGCTGGATGGACCAGGGCGTCGACCCGGCCGACTTTTCCCACGGCCTCTGCGAGTACATGGCGGCGGCGGCCTCCTCCTCTTCGTCTTCCTCTTCTTCCTCGGCGCGGCAGCTCATGCAGGCCGGCTACGACGCGGTGCACCGCGATCGGCGCATCGTCGCGGGCGGCTCGACGGCCGTGGTGGCGCTGCTCGGGGCGGACGGCGTGCTGGAGGTGGCCAACCTGGGCGACAGCGGCTTCATGCAGCTGCGGCAAAACGCCGTGCACGCCGTGTCGCAGCCGCAGACGCACGGCTTCAACACGCCCTTTCAGCTCAGCGAGGTGCCGCCCAGCCTGCTGGCCCGCATGGCCGCCTTTGGCGGCGCCCAGCTCAGCGACCAGCCGCGCGACGCCGACGTCTCGCGCCACCCCCTGCGCCACGGCGACGTCGTCCTCCTGGCCACCGACGGCGTCTGGGACAACCTCTTCAACCAGCAGCTGCTGCACCTCGTCAGCACCGCCATGACCGAGTCCGGCGCCTGGCGCGCCTCCGACCATGCCGCCGTCGCCGTCGCCCCGGCCGCCGAGCTGAAGCGCCTGCTGCTGCCCGGGCGCGACGCCGACGCTGACGCTGACGCTGACGCTGACCCCGACACCGACCCCGACACCGACCCCGATGCCGCCCGCCGCCACATCCCGCTGCAGACCCTCATGGCCACGCAAATCACCGCCGCCGCCAAGGCCGCCAGCGTCAACACCAGACGCAACGGGCCCTTTGCCAAGGAGGTCAAAAAGTACTACCCCAACGAGCGCTGGAGCGGCGGCAAGGTCGACGACATTTGCGTCGTCGTGGCCGTCGTCTGTGAAGACGCCGAGGATGCGCCCCTCAAGAGCCGGCGTGAAGACGCCGAGGATGCGCCCATCAAGAGCCGGCGTGAAGACGCCGACGATACGCCCATCAAGAGCCGGCTGTAAAGACGCCGGTGCGCCCATCAAGAGCCGGCTGTAAAGACGCCGGTGCGCCCATCAAGCCTGTGGGGGTGACAATCCAGCCAGCCGTGAAGACGCCGATGCGCACGACAAGAGCCGGCGTGATGACGCCGAGATGCGCAACAAGCCGTGAGGGCGACGATCCAGCCGGCGTGAAGACACCGATGCGCACAAGTCGGCTGCGATGGAAAAGACTGCATATATGGCGTTGGGCGTTGCATCTTGGTCTAGCTGTAGTTTTGTTGTATATATCGGTACTTGATGGGAACCAACCAAATGCCTTGTCCTGGTTACTAAGCTCTACAGTGGTCGGACGCATTAAACTCGGGCGGAGTTCCGCCGTTGCGGCAGTGTGACACCTTTGCTGTACTACACGGCGCTCCCTTTAGCGGTGCTTTAGCAGTGATGTCTTCCGGCTCGTTAAGCAGACTTTGGCTAACTCTCGGCCCAGAACCAACATGCGACTTGGCGGCTTACTCTCATACCCAACTGCGACTTGGCGGCTTCACTCTCATACCCAACATGCACTTAGGAATCGTCAAACTCAAGTGATTATTGATTAACTAATATTACCGGCGATCCGTATGCAATGCCGCCGTCCTAACCCTTGGCCAATGCAAGGCCCCCAAAAGACAGAAACCCCAAACCCAGCACCAGACCACGCTTCCCTGCTTAGTTGAAGTACATAATGGCAGCAAAGGCCACAAGCACAAGCGCAAGAGGCGACTGGGCGGTAAGACCATTGTTGGTGTTGGCCGGTGTAGACGTCTGCGACGGGACGCTCGTGGCAGAGGCTATGATTGTGAGCAGGCATCCCAAGGCCGACGGTGAAGAAGAAATAAGAGAAAAGTGAAGAAAAGAAGATTAAAAAAGGAAGAAGAATAAAATAAATAAAAAATGAACACAAAAAAACATACTCTTTCGGGTGGTAGTGGAGTTCCTGCTCGCAGTCGTGCTGGTGGCCGAGACCTTGCTGGCCGAGCTCGTGGAAGACTTTGTGCTCGATGAGCCAGACGTGGACGAGCCAGACGTGGACGAGCCGGACGAGGACGACCCGGACGTGGACGAGCTGGACGTGGACTTGCCGGACGTGGAAGACGAGGCCGACCCGCTCGAGCTAGAAGCAGCGGTCGAAGAGGCCGTCGAGGCGCTGGTGCTGGCCGATTCGGTGCCGGACACAAGGAACATGGAGCTGTAGTTGACGCCATCAGAGTCTACAATCTCAAAGGCGTAGCTGCCGCTGGCCAGAGTGGTCGGGGGCGTCCAGACGAGCCACGAGTTGGAGCCCTTGGCTGAAGCAGCGTTAGTCGAGATGAGAGCACGGTAAGGGAGGGCAGCACATACTGTCAAGCGTCTGGACCTTCTTCAGGTCGGTAGCTGAGCCCGTGGCCAGGTAGACCGTGACAGGGCCGCTGGCATCTTGCCAGGTGACGTTGAAGGGCTTGCCGGCCTTGACGTCAAAGGCCGTGTTGGTAAAAAAGGCCTTGGCGCTGGCCGTGGCCGCCAGGCCGGCGACAGTCGAGACGACAGAGAACTTCATGGTGGCGGCGGAAAGAAAGCCGTGCAAGAGGCAAAGGCGAGTAGCAAACTGTGGCAGGTGAAATACACAGCAAGTGAAAACACAGCAAGTGAACACAGCAGATGAAGATGCTGGGATGAGCGGATGTTGAAGCTGCTGTGCGTCAGCGAGCCGTGTTTCAGGACAGAAGAAAAAGAACAAGAGGCAAAACAAAGAACAAAAGGCAAGCCAAAGCGTCTCGGACCAGGACGAGATATGCAGAGGCACTTACAGTATGCTGTTGTGTGAATAAGTTGGTATGGCAGAAAAGGAAGAAGAGTTGTGTTTATCAAGATGTGGGTGGAGGGAAAACTTTATCTGGGCAAAAGAGTGGACACGCCAGAGTAGTGTACGTGCTCGCAGCAGGCGAGAGAAAAACCGGCAGGAGCAGGGGAGACGCGACGTGCAAAGAGGAGGGAGCGGCCGGAACGGTCGTTGCGCGGCGGGGCGGGCTGTCAGGGGAACGACTTGTTTAATGGGGCCATGTTGAAAAACGAGGGTAGCCACGGGGGAACCACGGCGCCACAATAAAGCAGATTGGGCGGCCAGATGCTTCGGCGCTATGCCGCGCAGAGCAAGAGCGACCCGCCCAGCAGGGGTGCTGGGCAACTAGTGTGGGAAGGAGGGAGTGGCATGCATGATGGCGGCTTCCAACTCTGGCCATGGCCGCCTGGTGTGTGTGTCGATGGACGACGCGTGCTGTTGCCTGCGCGAGTTGCCTGCGAGAGTGGCCTGCGAGAGTTTTCCGAGGAAAGTGCTGCGACGCTTGTGGCAAAACAGGAAAGGGCGACAGGCGACCGGCGCAGAGCACGAGCCAACGTGTCCCAGAGTTCGTTCACCGTTGCGCCAGAGATGCAGGCACAGCCGAAGATCCCGCCAGTGCTGGCGAGACCCCTGACCGCTGCCAAGCAGCCCCACATGCCCCAGCTTTTGGCAGATGACAGCTACGGAGTAGTGCGGATAAAGGCAGAGTGGCTGATACTGCTCTCGACTCCTCTTTTCATCAAAACTCCTCTTTTCATTCAGAACTCCTCTTTTCATTTGAAACCGCGGCTCGGCGCATGGGCACGGCCATGCCCTGTTTTCGCTACGGTCGAACCAGCCTGCTCGCCGGCTTCCGATATGAGGCGATATGAGAGGCGATGAAAGCTCGGAGCCTGTAGATGCAGTCGTTGTAAAGTTGAGATGAGCGAGATGAGAAAGCGACATGAGAAAGCGAGATGAGAACAGCGAATGCGCACGGCCGCCGTGGCTCACGGCCGCCGTTGCTCACGGCGCCAGCCGGCATTGCACGACGCCGCGCCGCACGCCGTCGGCCTCTTGGCGCAGTTCCTGGACCGCCACGCCAGAGGAGCGCATGCGCAGCACAAAGTCGTCGAGCGAGCCGCCGACGCCAAAGTACAGCTTCTTGGCGCCGACGACGGCCACGGCGGCCGCCGGCTCCCGGCGCAGGATGGCCAGCAGCGTGTCGCTAAACGCCGCCAGCGCAAAGGGCGAGTAAATGGTCTCGGCGCCGAGCACCACGGTGTGGATGCCGTCGCGGCCGGAAGCGGGCGGCGACGGCGACGGCGACGGCGACGGGGCGGCGGCATACAGCAGGTCTGTGAGCGCGGGCGACCAGCCGCCCGAGAAGAACGACAGCGTGATGCCGGACGCGTCGAGAAAGCCGAGAAAGGCCGCCTTGAGCGCGTCAGTCAGCTCCAGCTCGCCGTCGTCCATGGCCAGGAGCTCGGCCAACAGGGGGTTGCCGGCCTGGTGCTGCTGCAGAGCCCAGACAAGCAGAAAGTTGGGCAGCGTCACGAGGTGGAGGACGCTGGGGTTGTAGTCGGCGACGGAGAAGGAGATGGCCGCTGCGGAAGCTGTGGATGCTGTGGATGCTGCGGCACATGCCCACTGGAACAGGGCCAAGGACGGAAGCGCCGTGCCACATCCCAGCTGAGATGTCAGCATGGTAGTCAGCAGAGGGAAGAAGAGAACGAAACCGGGGAAGAGAACGGAAGAGAACGGAAGAAAACGACAACGGAAGCAAAAAACAAGAAAACGGACCTCGATGATGTGGGCCGGCCCGTTTTGCAGGACGGCGGCGGCGGCGGAGGGCGCCGAGGGCAGCGACGGCGCCGAGGGCAGCGACGGCGCCGAGGGCGGCGCCAGCAGCACCTTGACCAGGTCGACGCTGCTCTCCCAGCTCTTGAAGCCGCCCTCGTAGATGCCGGTCTTGACATCGTGGCGGCCGAGGCCGGGGGCCAGCTCCGAGGGGCCGTCGCCGGGGTCGTCGCCGGGGCCGTCAACCAGGTCCGACGCCGACGCCGACGTCGACGCCGACTCTCGCAGCTCCTCTTCAGCCATGAGCTGCACGCGCACGTCCCACAGCTCGCGGCGCGGCAGCTGGAGCGTCGCCGCGGCGCCGCCGGCGGCGCCGTCCAGGCGCACGGGCAGCAGGCCAAACGCTATTTTGGACGGCAGGCTGTCCAGCATGGCGCGCAGTTCGTGGCGCTGTGGCGGCAGCTGTGGCTTGCCCTGGACGGGGAACGCGGGCAGCGAGTGGCTGTCGGCGGCGGCGGCGGCGTCGGCGACGGCGGCGTCGGCGTCGGCGGCGACATCGGCGTCAATGTCGTCGCCGGCAAACGAAAAGGAAAAGGCCATTGCTTTTGGTTGGCTTCCTCGTTCCTCTTTTTGTTCGGCTCTCTTTGTACGGCTTTTTTGTACGGCTCTCTTTGTATCTTACAGTCTTTTTTCTCCTTCGTTCTTTTTCCTCTCGAGTCTCCATTCTTGCGCCGCCGTTCCGAATTCGCACTAGCTCTCCGAACGGGAACACAGACCCCACCGCCCAAGCTCCGCTCCGGCAGAAAGCGCAGCCGCACTCGCCTTGCTCCGCCGGGTGTGTGCATTGCACGCCGGCTGTGGTTGGGCTGTGGTTGGCTCGTTTACGACGCCATCGCTCGACCGCTCTCTATCCGCTCTCCATCCAGCTCCAACCGCCCTCTATCCGCTCTCCATCCACGCAATCCACGCCATACGCTCCTTCCATCCCATCCATCCACGCTCCTTCCGTCCCCATCCCACGCTCTAGTCCGCCACCATTCCTTCCTAATTAGGACGCTGATTAGGCGTAGCTAGCTTTAAGCCACAACTCTTCATCCATCATTTCCTCATCCTCAACGCATCACTCATTTCCATCTCTCAACGCATCACTTCCATCTCTCAACGCATCACTCATTTCCATCTCCAACGCATCACCACATCGTATCGGCCGTCCAATCGCGTCTTGGCCGTGCCGCCAGAGCAAAGGCCGCCGTGGCGGTGGCGCCTCTCGATCTGCGACTCGTCCTTGTCGACTTGTCATTCCGACATGGCTTCCGACTCCCAATGGCCGACTCCCAATGGCTTCCGACTTGACTGCTTCTGTTTCTGACCTCATCTGCTCCCAATGGCTCTTTATCTGCTCCCAGACGGCCTCCGCGGTTGGTGGCTTTGTTGGTAGCACAGACCTGCACCCTTAGCTTCAATCTGTTTTTCCCGCGTCCATTGTCGTAAATCAGCCAACAGACGTCGCCGATCCGCCACCTCGCCAGATATCCATGTCTCTTGCGCCTGTTTATCGCCATCTTCCCGGCCCCGGCCTGCAAAGCATCTCCATCCCGTCTTTCGCCAGCTCCATCTCGGCGCCTCTGATTCGCCGTAATAGCAACGGCGAGACCTGCTTTGGGGCAAGACCTGCAAGACAAGACCTGCAAGAAAAGACCCGCAAGACAAGGGCTCAAGGCCTGCAAGACAGCAAGACAAGGGCTCAAGGCCGACAAGCCGACAGGGATCCGCGCCTGCAGCCAACGTTTTTCAAACGCACGCAGGGTCAGGCCGGAAAGAAGGAGGCCCGGGCCTATCTCGGAACGTGAGCCCGAGGTATTTATACGCTCTCACGCCCGTCCATGCCCAAGCTGACCTTGCGGCGTGCTGTTAGAGTCCGACCGCTCTCACCTCCTCACTTCCCACCTCAATTCCCAACTCACCTCACTTCCTACCTCAATTCCCTCCTCGATTCCCAACTCACCTCCTCAATTCCCAACTCACCTCCCAACTCACCTCCCACCTCACCTCCACCTCTCCCTTCTCAATTCCCACCTCACCACTCCATGGCCCGCAGCCTTCTTCTTCAGCGGCCGGCCGACTTGGACCACAGCAGCCGGGTCTTGCCAGCCGCCCTCCTGGCAGAAAGCCGTACAGCGCCCGCAGCAGCCGCCCTCCTGGCAGAAAGCCGCACGGCACCCGCAGCAGCCGCCATGGACAAGAGCAGCATCAACCTCGCGGCCGACCGCAGCAGCAGCAGCAGCAACCTCGCGGCCGACCGCAGCAGCACGCAGTACACGGTCCGCGAGAAGCCGCTGGGGACGGCGCGGCACCTGCGCATCGTCGGCATCGGCGCCGGCGCCAGCGGCATCAACATGATCCGCACGCTGAGGCGCCACCTGCAGGACTACGAGCACGTCGTCTACGAAAAAAACGCCGACGTCGGCGGCACCTGGCTCGTGAACCGCTATCCGGGCTGCCGCTGCGACGTGCCCAGCCACAGCTACCAGTTTTCCTGGCGGCCCAACCCGGCCTGGTCCAGCTTCTTCTCGCCCGCCGACGAGATCCGTGCCTACCTCTGCGCCATCTGCGACGACGACCACGAGGGCATGCGCGACGCCATCAAGACCGAGCACCAGGTCGTCCGCGCCGTCTGGGACGAGGCCCCGGGCCGCTGGAACCTGACCATTGCCCGCCTCGCCACCGGCGAGACCTTTGCCGACTATGCCGACTTTCTCATTGACGCCTCTGGCATTCACGAGTAAGCACTCGCTGGCTTTATGCTCGCTACCTCTCGCTACCTCTTTCGCTACCTCCGTCAGCCTCTCCCGCTCCCTCTCCCGCTCCCTCTTCCGCTCTCCTCTTCCGCTCTCCTCTTTCCGCTCTCCTCCTCTTCCTCCTCTCGCCCCTCATCTGAGTAGCTCCCTCCCCCCCCCTCTCCCCCCCTCTGAACTCCCTCCTGACCCTCAGCAACTGGAAATGGCCCGACATCCCGGGCCTGCATTCCTTCCACGGCCATCTCATCCACAGCGCACGCTGGCCCGAGCACTTTGACTACAAGGACAAGACCGTGGCCGTGGTCGGCAACGGCTCCTCGGGCCTCCAGATCGTGCCGGCCATCCAGCCCGACGTCAAGAAGCTCGTGCACATTGTGCGCTCCCCGACCTGGGCCGTCCCGCCGCTCCTGCAGATCTACGCCAAGAACCCGGCCGTGGAAAAGCTGCTGGCCGAGATCGACCTCGACCACGACGGCCGCTTCACGCCCCAGCAGATTGAGCGCTTCCAGAGCGACCCGGCCTCTTACCGCGTCTTTGTCAAGACCTTTGAGAAGGAAGTCAACAGCACCTTTCCCGTGGTATGTCTCTCTCTCTCTCTCACTCAATTTCTCAATTTTTCTTTCTTCTCCCAATCCCCCCTCTCACTCAATTTCTCTCTATTTCTTCCCTTCTCCTAATCCCCCCTCTCACTCCTACAGATCCTCAAAGACAGCCCTGCACAGGCCTTTGCAAGCGAGCAGGTCCACAAATACATGGAGGCCATGCTCGGAGGCAACAGCCGGCTCTGCCAAGCGCTCATACCAGACTTTCCGCTTGGCTGCCGCCGCATGACACCCGACTGCCACTACCTACAGGCCCTGACGCAGCCAAACGTGCGCGTCGTCACCGAGCCGGTGAGCCGCGTCGTCGCCGAAGGCCTCGAGCTCGCGTCCGGCGAGCTCCTCAAGCTCGACGCCATTGTCTGCGCCACCGGCTTTGACGTCTCCTTCCGCCCACGCTTTCCCCTCATCGGCCGCAGCGGCAACCTGCAGGATCTCTGGCGCGACCAGACGCCCCAGGCCTACATGTCGTGTGCCGTGCCGGGCATGCCCAACTACTTTAGTGCGTCCCTACAAGACCCCCCGTGGCTTCTCGTCTTTTACGTGGCTTCTCGTCTTTGACATGGCCACCCTACGTGGCCTCCCTCGTCTTCCTACATGACTCTTTCTGACCTCTAGCCTTTCTCGGCCCCAACGCGCCCGTCGGCCACGGAAGCATCTTCACGCTCAGCGAGCACATTGCCACGTACATGGCCCGGGCCATCCGCAAGTGCCAGACCGAGGGCATCAAGGCCATGGCCCCGTCACAGGCCGCCGTGGACGACTACAGCGAGCACATTCGCGCCTTTATGCCGCGCACCGCCTGGGCTGGCTCGTGCCGGTCGTGGTTCAAGGGCGAGGACAGCCCCGGGTCGGCCGCCGCCGGGGCCGCCGCCGGGGCCCCGGTCACCGCCCTGCACCCGGGCAGCCGCACCCACTTCTTCCACATGCTCGAGACTCTGCGCGCCGAAGACTTTGAGTACGTGTACGACGACGCGGCCGGGCCCAACCGCAACCGTTTCTGGTATCTGGGCAACGGCTTCTCCAGCCGAGAACTTGACCCGACCTTTGACACCACCTGGTATCTGGAGGGCCAGCCCGAGGCATCAGGGCAGAGGTCTCAGGGCAGCCATGAGGTAGCTGGAGGGCAGCGTTGAGTTTTGGAGGGCGGCAGGTGTCTTGGCAGCCTACCTGGAGGCAGCGTTGAGTAGAGGCAGCGTTGAGTAGAGGCAGCGTTGAGTAGAGGCAGCTTATCTGGAGGCAGCAATGGCAGCAATGAGCAATGGCAGCAATGGCAGCAATGGCAGCAATGGCAGCATATGGAGGCAGCTTGGGCTTGAGAGGGCAGCCTATGGAGCAGCGTAGATTAGGAGCGCAGTCTTACAATACGGGGTATGCTAACGCCACGATTAAATAACCCCCATCTAGTCACGTGATGAACCAGCCACCGACGCGACGAAAAAGACATTACTCGCGTCCAAAGACGAAGAACCAAAGGCGATTCACCTCGCAACACTGGCAACGCAACACTGGCAGCGCAACACTGGCAGCGCAACACTGGCAACAGCGCAACGATCCCGACCGCCGTCGACGCACCCGGACTCTGGGGCATTTGACAGCGGTGTATTGACGAGTGGTTTATGCGACATTGTTGCTCAACATCCACAGCTTTTCTCGTCCACAGCTTTTCTCGTCCACAGCTGTTCTCGCCCACAGCTTTTCTCTCCACAGCTTTTCTCGCCCACAGCTTCTCTTTTGCTCGCGCGCTTCACTTGAGGCGCCACGATGGCTGCGGATCCGAGTCACAACGTGCACCCGGAGCTGGTAAGTCTTGTGTTTCCGGGAGCGGCGGCAGAGGCGGCGGCGGCGGCAGCTAACCGGGCTCTGCAGCTTCCGCATGTCCACCTCATCAGCGCCTACCGGTACCCGCTGGTGCCGCGTTTTGGGATCCCCGAGGTGACGGAATGGCTGCTCAACGTGCCGCGGATTGCCCGCGACGGCGCGCCCTTTTTCTGGACGTTTCTGGACACGCCGCAGGACGGGACCATTATCCTGACGTGGCAGCCGCTGGCACGGCTGGGCACCGAGTTCGCCTCGGACGGCTACGTCTGGCCGCGCGGCGAGCTGTACTACCAGCAGGAGATTCGCGACGGACTGGTATGTGTGTGGGCGGGGGGGGAGTGACGGCGAAAGCGGAGGAGCCGGGGCGAGAATGGAGTGTGAACCCGGGCGAAAGAGGACCAGTCTAACGGGCAGATTCTCGAGGTGTTCCACCAGCCGTACGGCTACCGGCCCGGTGAAGAGTACGCGACGCACGCGCGGCGGCGGTTCCGGCTGATGCCGCCCAAGGTGCCCAACCCCAGCACGCCGCAGGTGGACCCCAGCCTCTGGCTGGTGCACTACGGCCCCGTGGACGAGCGCGAGCCGATCCCGGTGCGCAAGATCCGGCTGGAGCCGCGCATCCGCGCCCTCATGGAGCACCGCAACAGCCTGCAGCGCGCCGGCCAGATCACGCGCAAGGAGTTTATGCTCTCGGACCGCGTCAACTGGCCGCACATTCCGCTGCCGCGCGAGGCCCGCCAGCCCATCATGTACCCCGGCGCCGGCGCCGGCGTCGGCCCTGCCGCCAGCACCCACCACGTGCCCCAGCAGATGGCCTACCCCCCCCACGGCCCCGGCAGCCTGCCGCCGCCGCCGCCGTCCAAGCGGGCCCGCCACTCGACGACGGCGACGGCAGGGGCGGCGGCGGGGGCGGCGGCGGGTGTGGCGGTGGTGCCGGGCGGCGGGGTCGGCGGCGGCGGCGGCGGCGGCGGCCACCACCCCCCCGGCCACGGCGCGGCGGCACATGCGCCGGGCGGACTAGGAGGCGGCGTCGGCATGCCCGGACACATGGGCGACGTGGCCGTGTACGACGACGAAGAGGACACGTCGCGCGGCGACATGTTTGACAGCCTGACGCCGCGCGACGTGGCGCTGGAGCGGTACAAGCAGAACCACGAGTGGATGGAGGAGGTGATCTCGTCGCCGTACCGCATCGGCCAGATCGGCTACGCGGACCTGGGCCTCGGCCTCAAGGGCGAGCTGGCCGCGACGACGGACGGCATCTTTGAGAGCCAGGGCGGCGACGCGGCGCAGCGCGCGCCGCAGAAGCCGTACACGGGCCGGCTCGAGCCGGGGCTGGCCGACGAGTTCCGCAAGCGCGCCAACGACAAGATCCGCGCCACGCAGGCCGAGATTGCCGCCATGCGGGCGCAGCACGAGGCGCTGGTGGCCCAGTTCCGCCTGCACTCGGTCGTCAAGCGGGCCGAGCACGAGCTCCGCTGGGCGGCGGGAGCCGGCGGCGAGGTCGTCGACCCCTGGCACCTCGAGGCCGACCGCCATCACGACGGACGCGACGCGTCTGCGTCGGCGGGCGAAGAGGGCGACGATGCGGCCAGCAACGAGGCCGCGAGCCGCTCGGCGGCGGCGGCGGCGGCCCACCAGCCCCACGAGCAGCAGCGCAAGACGGTGGACGAGATCGTGGCGCAGGTCGAGAGCGCGCTCGGCACCAAGATTGTGGGCACCGCGCCGGTCGTGCGCGTCCAGGACGGCGGCTACCTGGAGCCAGAGCCGGAGCCGGAGCCGGAGCCGGAGCCAGAGCTGGAGCCGGAGCCGGAAGCGGGAGCCGGAGCCGGAGCCGGAGCCGGAGCAGGAGCAGGAGCAGGAGCCGGGCCAGGAACAGGAACCGGAACCGGAGCCGGAGCAGGAGCTGGGCCAGGAACAGGAACCGGAGCCGGAACTGGAGCCGGAACTGGAGCCGGAGCCGGAACCGGAGCCGGAGCCGGACCAGAGGCGCTGGCAACAGCGATACCTGTGATTTCCACGACACTCGCAGCCGGCGGCGGAAGCGGGGCCGGAACAGCCGCGTCACAGCATCCGTCGCCGGCGGGCTCGCAGATCAGCGGCATCATGATTGGCGACGCCGACATGGACATGGACGGCACGGCGGCGGGCATGCTGGACCAGATGGAGTCTGTGTTTTCGCCGGCGTCGACGCCGGGCCACACGTTTGTCGGCGGCGGCGGCGGCGGCCACGCCGCATCCGGGCCGTCACCGCTAGGCCAGGCCGGCAACAACAGCGCTGCTGCGGCGTCTTTGGGTGGTGGTGGCGGTGGTGGCGGTGGTGGCGGTGCAGCCGTGGCCCGCTCTGGCCTCGGCGGCAGCGGCAGAGTGGTGGACGTGGCCATGGCCGATGCAGCGGGCGGGGGAGCGTCATCGGCGCCGGCGGCAGCGGCAGCGACAGGGACAGGGCCAGCGACAGCCGGAGCGACAGCCGGAGCCGGAGCCGGAGCCGGTGCCGGTGCCGGTGCCGGAGCCGGTGCCGGAGCCGACTCGGCCGCCGGCCAGGACGACTGGGTGGTGGTCCCGCCCGGCGGCGGCGCCTCGCCAGCGGCGGCGGCAGGCGGCAGTGGCAGCAGCGGAAAAGGGCCGGCGGCAGCGGCAGCGGCAGCGGCAGCGGGGTCGGCAGCGACATCGGGGTCGGCACCGGCCTCGTCGTCGGCACAGCAGCACCCGGCAGCGACGGCCGACGGCGGCCCGGGCAAGCTCGGATCGGCGGTGCCGACGCCGGGGGGCCTCGAGGCGGACAGCCACAACGACTTTGGCGCGCTGGCGGACCTGGACGCGGCAGACGACGTGCTGGCGGGCCTGGGCGACCCGTCGGGCGACGACCTGGGCGACCTGGACATGGAGGACTCTGCCTTTGGCGAAGCGTTCCACGGAGCGAACTAGTGGTAGCACGGGGCGAGCCGGGGGGGGGACGAGACGAGACAGGAGACAGGAGAGGAGATGGAGGAGATGGAGGAGACGAGAGGAGAAAGGAGACGAGAGGAGACAGGAGAAAGGAGAGAAGACGAGAGGAGAAAGGAGACGAGAGGAGACAGGAGACGAGATGGAGGAGCCGGAGGAGACAGGAGGAGACAGGAGAGGACCTCAAACGAGGCGGTTACGGACACGGACTAGGATTACGAGGTGTAATGGATCGACAGGTGCAGTTTGCCTTTTACGGAGACTAGGATAATAGGATGCTTTCGCGGTTGCCTATTTGGGCATGTTTCAGATCGGGCCGGGCCGCTTGGTGCACGGAGTTGGGCGAGGGAAGTTGCAGGCGTGAGATGAAGACTGGAGCATCAGACGAGCAGTGCGAGATCAAAGCAGCAGTGCGAGATAAACAAGCAGTGCGAGATCCAAGCAGTGCGAGGATAAAAAGTACAATGACATTATTTTTATTATGATACATATACAGCCTACTTCTTCTCGCGCTGGCCGTAGGCCTTGGTGGCGTAGTCGCCGTTGTGGACAATCAGGTCCTGGGGCCGGTAGTCGAAGCGGCCGCTGAGGTAGCTGTCGAGAATGGCCTTGGTGCCCTGGGCGTAGCGCTTCTGGGCGTCGAGCGAGGTGCCGGACATGTGGGGGACCATGGCGTTGCCGCCGCCAAACTGGTTCTTGGCGTAGCGCAGGACGTGGTCCTTGGGGGCGGGCTGGGGGAACCAGACGTCGCCGCCGTAGCCGCGCAGGTGGCCGGTCTTGAGGGCGGCGGCAACGTCCTCCTTGACGACAATGGCGCCGCGGGCGGTGTTGACGAGCCAGGAGCCGGGCTTCATCTTGGCAATGAGGTCCTTGTTGAACAGGCCGCGCGTCTTCTCGTGCAGGGGGCAGTTGATGGTGACGACGTCGCACTGGGCGACCATTTCCTCGAGGGTGGCGACGCGGCGGCAGCCGATCTCGGCCTCGACCTCGGGCGCGAGCGGCTGGTAGTCGTAGTAGAGCAGCTCCTTGCAGTCAAACGGCTTGAGCCGGCGCAGCACGCGCTCGCCGATGCGGCCCACGGCCACGGTGCCGACGACCTTGCCCTCGAGGTCGAACTCGTTCTTGGCCGCGGCGGCCACGTCCCACTCGCCGCGCTCAATCTGCTCGTGCGCCGGCACAAAGTTGCGCACCAGCAGCAGGATCGTCATCACCACGTGCTCCGCCACCGACACCACGTTGGAGCCCGTCACCTCGGCCACCGTGATGCCGCCGTTGGTCTTGTTGGCCGCGTTGAGGTCCACGTGGTCCGAGCCGATGCCGGCGGTGACGGCCAGCTTGAGCTTCTTGGCCTTGGCCAGCCGCTCCGCCGTGAGGTAGCCAGGGTGGAAGCTGGGGGTCAGAATGGAGAAGGGTAAAAGGAAAGGATGAAAGAAAGGAAAAAAGAAAGAAAAAAGAAAGAAAAAAAGAAAGAAAAAAAGAAGAAAAACCTACGGCGTCGTAATGATAATCTCGGCGTCGACGAGCTCCTTGTCAAAGGTCGAGTTCTCGCCGTCCTTGTCCGAGGTCGTCACCAGTGTGTGGCCCTGGTCCTCGAGCCATTTGCGGATGCCCAGCTCGTTCTCGGTCGTGCCCAGCAGCTCAGGGACCTGCAAGTCAGCGGCGGAAGCGGAGCCAGGAAAAGTGGGGCGGCGGGCTCAGATCGGCAGATGCTCGAGCACCCCGCATTCAACGACTTACTTCCTCGGCGTGCTTGCCGCCGTCGTAGAGGACGAGAAGAACTTTGACCTGTTGGTGAGTATGTGAGGGAGGTGGGAGGTGAGGGAGGAGGGTGGGAGGTGAGCCACGTACCATTTTGGCGGGATAAGAAGTCGAGATGAGATTTAGAGAGAGAGATGAGAGAGGAGAGAGGAGAGATGAGTCGAGAGATGAGTCGAGAGATGAGAGATGAGAGTCGAGAGATGAGGAGAGATGAGTCGAGAGATGAGGAGAGATGAGATGAGATGGATGCCGAGTCGAGAAAACGACGACTTTATATCTCAACATCCGCCCCAACCGCACGTCCGAACGTCATCCCGAGAAGGACCGCACGCAAGACAGGCCATCAGACCAGAAGAGGGGCGAAAGGGAGGGGCCAGCGATGCCAGAGGGCACAGTCGAGGCGGCCGGAGAAGCATCGGCGTTGGCTCGGCATGCGCGGACGTGGGTCTGCGGGGCTCGAGCGGGGCTTCCGAGGCCGCGCGGACTTTGCTCGGACTCGCGGAGCGGCACCTCCCAACGCCTCGCACGACCACCTCGCACGACCACCTCGCACGACGCCTCGCCAGACATTGGACCGGAGCTCCTTGTTTCCGGTAGTGTTCCGTGGCTGTTTCCGAGCACGGAAATAGACTCCGAAGCGGAACGAACTGCCCTATTGTGGTCTGTTGCCTAGATCCTATTGTCTACACTATTAGGCTGCCAGAATTCTGCCCGGTCCCCTGCCCATCCCTGCCCTGCCGCCAGCAGTTTCCGCAGCCCTCACAGCAGTTTCTGCACCAGCTCGACGGTGTCAAAGTAGACGGCCTGTGCGGCCTCGGGGCCCGTCCCGGCCGGCTCGAGCCCGAGCGCCAGCACCAGCGTCCGCGGGTCGGCGGCATCGCGCAGCGCCAGCAGGCTGGCAATCTGCGCGGCCAGCAGCTGGCCAAAGGTCTCGCGCGTCTCGCCGCCGCCGCCAAACAGCGTGCGGGGCGTCAGGTGCGTCGACGGCAGCAGGCTGGTGCTGTCGTCGCGGGCGCCCCGGGGGCCCAGGCCGGCCGGCAGGACGGCGTCGAGCGAGGCGGCCGACGGTGCCGAGAGAGGGACCTGGATCTTGTTGGGTTAGATGGGATAGAAGAGGAGGGGAGAGGGGAGGAGTGTTGGGGGGAGAGAGAAGGAGAGAGGAGGAGAGGAGAGGAGGAGAGGAGAGGAGGAGAGGAGGAGAGGAGAGGAGGAGAGTTGGGGGGAGAGAGGAGAGGAGAGGAGAGGAGACAGACACACCCACTGCGACAGGCGGCCGCCCTGCGAAATGGTCAGCAGGATCTTGTCGGCAAAGTAAATGATCTCGGCGTCGGTGGGCGTGCCATGAACGGTGCCGGCCGCCTTGCGGGAGGGGGCCGGGAAGTCCATGTTTGGCACGTGACTGATGATTTTTGCGTTGGAGTTGGTCTTTCCGTAGATGGGGAGCCGATAGCACGATAAAGTAGTCGATAGCACGATAAGCACGATAAGAGTAATCCGATAGCACGATAAGTGCCGATGAGACGATAAGCATCAAAATTCTCCGATAAGCAGAATTTGCAAATTCTCATCTCAACATCAAAATGCCGCCCAAGTTTGTGCCGCGGCAGCGGAAGCACAAGGTGCGGGCGCGGCTGGAGCGCGAGGCGGGCGGGGCGGGCGGGGCGGGCGACTCGAACGTGGCAGAGATCACGTCGGCGGACGTGGCGGCGCGCGAAGCGAAAAAGGCGCGGCTGCGGGCCGAGTTGCGGGCCGGGCAGGCGACGCAGATGAGCGCGAAGAAGGCGAAGCGGCTGGACAAGTACATTGAGACGAAGCTGCGCAAGGACGAGACGCGCGAGCTGTACGCGAAGCTGGCGGCGAACCAGCTGGACACGAGCCGGATGGAGAGCACCAAGACGCTAGGGCAGGGCCGGCGGCGGCGGCGGGCGGCGGCGATGCGGGAGCGGGGGAGGGGGGGGGGTGACAGCGGTGGAAGCGACAGCAGGGGAAGCGGTGGAAGCGGTGGAAGCGACAGCGAGGGAAGCGGCGACAGCGACAGCGAGGGAGACGGCGGCGACGGGGCGTCCAAGATTGTTTTGCCGGCCCGGGCCACGGCACCGTCCCAGCCGCCGGTGACGCCCGGGCTGGGCCTGAAGCGGCCGCTGGAGCTGGGCGAGGACGGGCGGCCGGTGCTCCCGAAGCGGCAGAAGCGGGGGGGGGTCAAGAGCAAGTTTCAGCTGGAGCGGGTGGAGGGGGGGGGGAGAGACGAGAAGGGCGAGGAAGACGAGAAGAGCGAGGGGAGGGGCGAGAAAGACGAAGAGAAGAAGAGGGACAAAGAGAGAGACGAGAAGAGCGAGGGGAGGGGCGAGAAGAGCGAGGGGAGGGACGAGAAGAGCGAGGGGAGGGACAAAAAGAAGAGCGACAGCAGCGACGACGACAGCAGCAGCGACAGCAGCAGCAGCGACAGCAGCGACAGCGACGACGACAGGGACAGCCGCAAGCCAACGTTCAAGGCGTGGGCAGAGGCGCAGCGCAACAAGAGCGTGGGGTTCGCGCCGGCGGCGGCGGCGACGGCGACGGCGATGGCGCGGCCGGCGAGTTTCCGGCCGCGGGCCGAGGAGGCGGAGCCGCTGCCGGCGGAGCTGCAGCCGACACGCAACACGGAGCGGGCCGTGTTCAACGTGGCGGTGGCGCGGACGGCGGAGGTGGAGGCGGCGCGGCTGGCGCTGCCGATCGTGGCGGAGGAGCAGCAGATCATGGAGGCGATCCACGAGCACGAGGTGGTGATCATCACGGGCGGGACGGGGTCGGGCAAGACGACGCAGGTGCCGCAGTTTCTGTACGAGGCCGGGTACGGGGCGGCCGGGTCGGCGACGCCGGGGCTGATCGGGGTGACGCAGCCGCGGCGGGTGGCGGCGGTGAGCATGGCGCGGCGGGTGGCGGCGGAGCTGGGGGCGGCGCACGGGGCGGCGGTGGCGTACCAGATCCGGTTCGAGCAGACGACGACGGCGCAGACGGCCATCAAATTCATGACGGACGGCGTGCTGCTGCGCGAGCTGGCCGAGGACCTGCTGCTGGCGCGGTACTCGGCCGTGATCGTGGACGAGGCGCACGAGCGCAGCCTCAACACGGACGTGGCGCTGGGCCTGCTCAGCCGGGTCAACGCGATGCGGCGGCAGGAGCCGCCGGAGCGCCGGCTGGGCCCGCTCAAGATCATCATCATGTCGGCGACGCTGGAGACGGCGGCGCTGACGCAGAACGCGCGGCTGTTTCCGCCTCCGGGGCCGCCGCCGCGCGTCATCAGCGTCGAGGGCCGCCAGTTCCCGGTCACGGTGCACTTTGCCCGGCGCACGCGCGCCGACTATGTCGACGAGGCCTTTCGCAAGGTGTGCCGCGGGCACGCGCAGCTGCCCGCGGGCGGCTTCCTGGTCTTTCTCACGGGCGAGGACGAGATCCGCCAGCTGGCGCGCCGCCTCAAGCTGGCCATTAACGGCGCCGACTCGGCCATGGCCGCCAGCACGAAGCCGGGCCTGCGCGAGATGGAGGCCGAGGACATGGAGTGGGGGGGGTGGAGGGAGGATGGGGGGGATGTGGAGGAGGAAAACGACGAGGAAAACTCCGACTCCGACTCCGACTCCGAATTCAAAGTCCAAGACGAGGACGCCCCCCCCCCGCCCCCCCGGGCGCACATCCTGCCGCTCTTCTCCAAGCTGGCCACGGCGGAGCAGCAAAAGGTGTTCCGGGCGCCGCCGGCGGGCCACCGGCTGGTCGTGCTGGCGACCAACGTGGCCGAGACCAGCCTGACGATCCCGGGCATCCGCTTCGTCTTCGACTGCGGGCGGGCCAAGGAGCGGCGCTACAACCGCGCCAGCGGCGTGCAGAGCTTCCCGGTGGCCTGGATCAGCAAGGCCAGCGCCGCGCAGCGCAGCGGCCGCGCCGGCCGCACGGGCCCGGGCCACTGCTACCGCCTGTACTCGTCGGCCGTCTACGAGGAGGCCTTTGCCGACGCCAGCGCGCCCGAAATGGCCCGCATGCCCGTCGAGGGCGTCGTGCTGCAGCTCAAGGCCCTGGGCGTGCCCAGCATTGCGCGCTTCCCGCTGCCCACGCCGCCGCCGCCGCTGCTGCTGGCCCGCGCCGAGCAGATGCTGCGCTGCTTGGGCGCGTTGAATTCGGCCTCGGGTCCGGGCGCCGCCGCCGGCGCCATCACGCCCTCGGGCCGCCTCATGGCCCTGTTCCCGCTGCCGCCGCGCCTGGCCAAGGCGCTGCTGGTCTCGCACGTCGAGGGCTGCGCGCCCTACGTCGTCGCGCTGGTCGCCGCCCTGTC
The DNA here is from genome assembly GCA_019925645.1 of Graphilbum cf. rectangulosporium. NCBI lineage: Eukaryota > Fungi > Ascomycota > Sordariomycetes > Ophiostomatales > Ophiostomataceae > Graphilbum > Graphilbum cf. rectangulosporium. Next base: position 276,009 of record JADHKI010000015.1, read on the forward strand.
GGGGGAGGATGTGTGGGCGGGGCCGGAGAGCGGGTCCACCCAAAGCGGGTCCATCTCGGCTACTCACCAAAGCGGGTCCATCTCGGCAACCCAAAGCGGATCGACCCACAAAAACGGATCCACACCGCCCCCCCCCCTCGACGACCGCTCCGACGCGCTCAACCTGCTGCAGGTCGTGGCCGAGTTCGCCCACTCGCCGACCGAGGCCTGGTGCCGCAGCCGCGGCCTGCGCTACAAGGCGCTGCGCGACATTACGCGCATGCGCACCCAGATTGCGCGCCTGCTGCAGGCCCACGTCGCCGGCTTCGCCGCCCTCGACGCCGGCCCCGCCGCCCTGCCGCTGCCCCGGCCCAGCGACCGCCAGCTCGGCTACATCAAGCAGATGCTCGCCGCCGGCTTCGTCGACCACGTCGCCATCCGCGCCGACCTCGCCCCGCGCCGCCCCGCCGACGACCCGCCCCGCCGTGCTTCCCGCGCCGTCCACGTGCCCTATGTGCCGCTGGTGCCGCTTGCCGCCGGCGGCGACGGCGACGGCGACGACGCCGACGGCGACGACAACAACAACAACTACTCCGACCCCAACCCCGACCCCTTTGTCTACATCCACCCCAGCTCCGTGCTGGCCCGCCTCTCGCCCGCCGAGTGCCCGCAGTACATTGTCTACTCGCACCTGCAGCGCGCCGCTCGCTCCGGCTCCGGCTCCGGCTCCGGAACTGGTTCTGCCACCGCCACCGACGACAAGCCCCGCCGCAGCAAGGTGCGCATGCGCCCGCTGACCGACGTCTCCGGCGCCCAGCTGGCCGCCCTGGCCCGCGGCACGCCGCTGCTCTCCTACGGCAAGCCCATCAAGGAAACGGCCGTGTCCGCCGACGGGCTGCAGCGCGAGTGCTGGGTCGTGCCCTACCTGCGCGCCGAGTCCGGCGTCGGCGGCCTCGGCTGGCCGCTGCCCGCCGTCAAGGTCAAGCAGCGCAAGGTGCCGGGGCGCGGCTGGGAGGTGGAGTGATGGGCCTGAAGTGAACCTGTAATTACTCGTAACACGTAAAACCTGTAATTACTTGTGAACGCGTAAACACCTAATTGCATTCGTAGACGCGTACATGTAAACACCTAATTGCATTCGTAAATACCCCAAACACCGTCAACACGACCGCCTACACCTTGCTCTTGCGCCGCCGCGGCTTCCCCGGCTTGCCCTCCTTGGCCTCGGCCTTGCCCGGCGCCTTGCCGCCCGCCGGGCCAGGCGTCGCCGCCGCCGGGGCCGTCGCCGCCGCCGCCAGCGCGTTCGCCCGGCTGCCCGTCTTGGACAGGTGGAACTCGCCGGGCCGCCCCGAGATCACCTGCTCGTCCATGTACTCGCCGCCGTACATCATGTGCAGGGCAAAGGACTCCTCGGCCAGCCGCGGGTGGACCTGGGGCGAGTGGACCTGGGGCGCGGGCGTGTCGGGGGCGTCGGGGGCGTCGGGGGCCTCTCCGGGTCTTCCGGGCTGTCTTCCGGCCTCTCTTCCGGCCTCTCTTCCGGCCGCCTCCTTTTCCTCCTCCCCCTCCCCCTTGTCTCTTTCCTCCACATTTTCCTCCTCCCCCTCCTCCTCCTCCTCCTCCCCCCCCCCGTACACGTGCCCCGTGGCCGCCGACCAGGTCTGCAGCTTGCGCATCGCCGGAAACGCCTTGTTCAGCGACACGGCAATGGAAGACTGTCTGTCAGCGACCGCAACGATTCTTCCAGCAACTACGCAAGAGAACGAAACAAAGTGCCCCCCCAACAAACGCAGCCCCCCCGCCCCCCACTCACAATCCGCGAACTGAGAATGTCCGCCAGCGTCGGCGACTGGTAAATGTTGTAGCCAACGACAAAGTAGTCGGCATAGACGGTCAGGTCGTCGGGCTGGCCGTCGCTGCGCTTGCGCCGCAGCTGCTTGCGGATCACCCACACGCCCGTGCCCGTGCCCGGCGCCATCTCCGCCGGCGCCTGGTGCACAATGTACTCGACCCCCGACATGCTGCGCAGGAAATCCTCAAACCGGTCGCGCGTCTCCAGGATCGGAAACATGCTGGCATTGTGCAGCGCCTGGTTGTACACCGTGTTGTTGTTGCTCGTCTTGTCAAAGTACGGCGACCGCATAAAGTAGAAGAGCACCGAGTTGGAGTGGATGCCCTGCATCTCCTCCGCCGCCACCGGATCGCTCCATTGCAGCTCGTCCAGCTCCTTGACGGCCATCGTTGAGGAGTGGTGAAGCTTGTGGGGCGCCGATGCAGAAGTGCCAGCGCTTAGTCAGGATTGTCAGGCTTGTGGGGCGCCGATGCGACATCGCTTAGTCATGCTTAGTCAGCGGCACCACATCTGCATCTCGCTCTCTTCCTCTTTTCCTCTTTCACTCTCCCACCACTCTCTCCCTCACCACTTATCTCATCCCCCCACTGCTCCCCCCCCATGGACCTCGTCTCGACCGTCCGCAAACAGGGCTCCCGCGGCGGCGTCAACTTTAGCTGGGACGAAGTCGCCACCTCGGCCCACCGCGAAAACTACCTCGGCCACAGCATCAAGGCCCCCGTCGGCCGCTGGCAAAAGGGCCGCGACCTGACCTGGTACGCCAAGCCGGGCCAGGACGGCGCCGACAGCGGCGGCCCGGCCGCGGCCGCATCTGCGCCCGGCCACGATGACGGCGACGGCGACGGCGACGGCCCGGACGCCGCCCGCCGCCGCGAGCTCCAGCGCATCAAGGAAGCCGAGGAGGAGGCCATGGCGCGTGCGCTGGGGCTGCCTGTGGGGATGCGATCGACGTTGGGCGGCGGTGGCGGCGGCGGTGGCGGCGGCGGCGGATCGGGGCTGACCGGGGCCAATGCCGTGGCCGTGGCCGGAGTGATGCCGCACGAGCACGGACACGGACACAGACACGGACACAGACACGGACACCACCGAGACCACCGAGACAGCCACCGAGACGGACACCACAGACACGGACACAGACACAGACGGGATCGGTCCCGGAACCGAGACGCCCGCAGCCGCAGCCCGCGCGGCGGGGAGCGTAGACGGGATGACCGGGGCGGGGAACGGGATCATGACCGGAAACGGGACGACCGGGGCCGGGGCCGGGACGGCCGGGAACGGGGCCGGGAGCGGGATCATGACTGGGATCACGACCGGGAACGGGAACATGGCCGGGACCATGGCCGGGATCATGACCGGGAACAGGGCCGGGACGACCGGAACCGCGACCGGGACCGCGACCGCGACCGCGACGGACCGGGGCCACGGCCATGACCGACCGCGACAGCGATCACGGCCATGACCGACCGCGACCGCGACCACGGCCATGACCGACCGCGACCAACACCAGGACTCAAGACGCTCAACTTATTTACTCCGTAGCTCTATGGCCATCTATCCAACAGATATGCTCCGCCAGTCTGCTTCGCGCTCGCCTAGCTCGTGTCCTGAATCGCAATCGTGGGCGTCGGAGGCATGTCTGTGCCCTTGCTTTCGGCGCTGTCGGCCGTGTCGGGGGGGGCGGCGGTGGCGGCGCTTTCACCGCCGGGAACGCTTCCACTTTCGCCCTTTTCATCGCCGCCGTTTTCATCGCCGCCCTTTTCACCACCGCCTTTTTCACCCCCTTTTTCACCTCCTTTCTCACCCCCCTTTTCACCCCCCTTATCACCCCCCTCCACCGCCGCCGTCTTGTCCCGCCGCCGCCGCCGCGCCCGCCGCTCCTCCTCGGCCGTCTGCCGCCGCGCCTTGCGCAGCGTCTCCCGCTTCTCCTCGTCCGCCTCGTCGCCCCCGGCCCCGCCGTCCCGCATGCCCTGCAGCAACAGCGCCGCCCGCGCCGCCACGTCGTCGTCGCCGCCGCCGCCGCCGCCGTCCCGTGAGGCCGGACTGCCGCCGGGGTTGGCGCCGGCCAGACTGCCGGCCAGGCCGCTGCCGCCGCCGCCGCCGCCGCCGCCCGCCAGACTTCCGGCCAGGTTTCCTCCGCTCAGGCCGCCGCCTCCGGCCAGGCCGCCTCCGCTCAGGCCGCCACCGCTGCCCCCCACCCCAGCGTCGACGCCGAGCAGATCCAGGTCTCCTCCCCCCCCCGCCCTCTTCGCCTTCTGCTGCAGCCCCGCCTCCACCTCGGGGATCTCGTTGAGGTCCGGGATCTGCTGCCCCGAGGCAATGCGCACCTGGTGCCGATCCTTGAGCCGCGCGCGCCGCCGCCGGTCGCGCTGGTCCCGCGTCTGCGGCGCCGCCGCCCGCAGCTTCTCCAGCAGGCTGTCCATGGCGCCCGCGCTCGACGGGCTCGGCATCGCCGCGTCCATGCCGCCGCCGCCGCCGCCGCCGCCGCCGCCGGCCAGCTTGAGCTGCGCCGCGTGCTTGCGCTTCATGCTGGCCTCGTTGCGCCGCCGCGTCTCCTCGTACTGCATGTTCTTCTCGCGCGACCGCTTCCACTCGCCCAAGAAGAGCGCCAGCTTGGCGAAAAAGTCCCGCCGCGCATTGTCGTCGCGCGGGTCCTCGCCGTAAAAGGCCATGATGTCGTCGTACGTCCGCACCATCTCCTCCAGGTACAGCTCCATCTGCTCGGCCTTGCGCCGCGCCTCCTTCATGCACGGCAGCACCACCTGCGCCACCCGGTCCTGCGGGTGGAACTTTTTCGGGTCCGACAGGTTGCCGCTGTCAAACGACCGCTGCACGTTGTTAATGTTGAGCACGTACTTGCGCGCGTCCGACTGCAGCTGCTCAATGTTGATCTTCTGCACCGCCAGCACCCCCGCAATCTCCGTCGTGAACGAGTCCCACTCCGGGTACTGCTGCCGCACGATGCGCTCCACCAGGTCCGCCAGCGTCGACTCGTTCTTGTCGTCCTTGACCATGCCCAGCCGCGCCAGCGAGCTCAGCTTGAAGCCCCGCGCCTGCTTGTTCGCGTCGTTCATGTAGTTGCCAATGTCCAGGATCAGCCCCAGCACGTTCATCAGCGCCACCGAGTCCCGGATCGACTCCGACACCGCCACCACCTGCCGGATGCTCTCCATGATCTCGTCGTACTCCTGCTCAAAGCTGCGCGTCAGCGCCAACGCCCGCATCCGGCTCTTCCAGTAGTGGTGCAGCTCAAACGCCGTCAGCAGGTAGATCTGGTCCTGCCGCGTCAGCTCGTTCGGGTCCAGCTCCCGCTCCACCTCGTTGGCCTTGGGGCCCGTCCAGTCCTTGCTGTACGGCGCCAGCGCCTTGGACACGTTCTCCGGGATGTTGCACAGGTCGTCCTTTTGCAGAAAGTCAATCACCACCTGGTTGTCCAGCACCTCCTTGTCGCAGTGGATGATCATCTGCACCACCCGCTCCACCGACATCTGCGAGAACTTGGCCAGCGCGATTTCTGTTTGTTAGCAAACGACTCATCAGACCGCACGCGCCAACTGAACGCGCCAACTGAAAATGGCACGCCTGAACCCCACCCACTCACCAAAGGCTTTGCGCAGGTCGTTGGAGATGATCTGCTTCTTGTCGTCCTTCTTGCCGCCGCCGCCCGTGCCCAGCTTCTTCGTTTCCTTGGCCATGAACAGCTTCTCCACCTCGTCGAGAATGCCCTTGCGGCTCAGCTCCAGGTACTTCTCCTCCCGCTCCTCCGCCGACGGCGCGTGCGCCGCCCAGTGCGTCGTCACCGTCGAGTCCACCTTCTCCCAGTGCAGCGCCTTGAGCTTCTTCTTCGGCCGCACCACCGGCAGCCCCAGAGACGACGACATGTGCTCAAACGATCCCTGCTTGGACAAGAAGTGCCCTGACATGGCCCCGAGCGGCATCGGCGGCGGAGGCGGCGGAGGCGGCATGCCGGCAAAACCGCCCGGAGGAGGCGGTGGTGGCGGCGGCGGCGGAGGCCCTGGCGCGCCAGGGAGCATGCCGGGAGGCGGCGGCGGCGGCGGAGGCGGCGGCGGCGGCGGCGGCCCTGCCCCGGACAGCTGGCCAGGCGGTGGTGGAGGGACACCGGGGAGCATGCCCGGTAGCGGCGGAGGCGGAGGTGGTGGTGGTGGAGGAGGAGGAGGAGGGGGAACGCCAGCCAATTGCCCTGGCAGAGGGAGCGGCGGCGGCGGCGGCGGTGGCGGCCCAGAGACGGAAATCTTGGGTGCTTCGCTCTCGCTGGGCGTGGTGGGGGATTGGGATTCGAGACTCGGGTGTGACGGGCCCGTGGTGACGCCGTCGCCGTCCTCGTCGTCGCTGCCATCGTATCGCTTGACTTTACCGGCAATCTCGGAGAGCAGCCCGTTTTGCTGCTTCGGATCCATGACGGGCCTCCGAATCTCCACAACACGTGGCTTTTCATAGACAACGTCGCCGTCGCCGTCGCCGTCGCCGTCGCCGCCGCCGCCGCCGCCGCCGCCGCCGCCACCCTGTTCGTCTTCTTCTCCGCCCACGTCGGCCATGGCCGTGTTCTCGTCGCCGCCACCGGCGTTGCGCGCCCCGACAGGGCGCCGGTGAATCTTGGTCTGGCGCGTCACGCTGCCGAGCACGCTGTTGGTCGATGTCATGGCGTTGACGGAGACGCCGAGGAGGTCGGCGTTGCCTTCCGCCGTGCCGCTGCCGCCGCCGCCGCCGCCGCCGTAGCCTTCCATTTCCTCGCGCAGCTCGCGCAGGCGGTCGGACGGGCCCATGGCGTCGGTCCAGGCTCTGCCCTCCAGCTTGTACTGGGTCTTTTGCCGCTCAATCTGCATCCGCAAACGCTCCATAAGCTTTTCGCGGTCGAGGATGCCCTGCATGCGCACCGGGTCGTCGTCGGCCAGCTTGGTCGAGGACCCGTTGGCCTTGGAAGCCGCGGCGTTGGACGCGGCCACGTCCTGGGCGTCTCGGAGCATCAGGTACAGCTCGCGGGTTTCCAGCTCGTTGCGCTGCGCCTCCTTGGCGCGCAGCGTCTGCACGCTCTCAATCTCAGCCTTGAGCGACTCGGCCTGCCGCCGCTGCGCGTCGATGAAGCGGGCCTGCTCGTCCAGCTGCTTCTGCATCTTGGCCACCAGTCCGTCGGCGCCCAGCTCGAGGCGGGCCTTCATCTCGTCGCGCTCGGCCATGGCGGCCTCGGCGATCTGGCGGGCCTCGAGGCTCTCGTCCAGGGCCTGGCGCGCTTCCGAGTCCGTGTGCAGCTTGTCGAGCAGGTTCTGCACGGTAAAGTTGAGGCTCTGCTTCAGGTCCATGTCCGGCAGGCGCCGGTCCATGGCCACGTAGCTGAGCATGGAGTCGACCAGCTGGAACATGCGCAGGCGTTCTTCGCCGTCGTTGTCGCGGATGAGCAGCAGGTGCTGCAGCGCCGAGACGAAGTAGTCCTGCGTCTTGGTGCCCTGGAGGCGCTGCTGGATGGCGTCGACAATCTGCACGGGGTCGTTGAGGTCCTTGATCTCGCCCTCGACCCCGTCGCGGATGCTGCTGTTTTCGCGCTCGAGCATGTCCTCGTAGTCAATGGCCTCGTTGGTGCGGAAGCGCTCAATCTGCTTGTCGATGAGGTCGTACTGGAAGGCGCCCATCTTGGTGAGCACGCGCTTGATGCCGCAGGCGGTGAACTGCGCCCGGATGTGCAGGCGCAGCTGGAGGTCGCCCTCGGCGGCGTCGATGAGCATGTTGATCAGCATCAGCGTGGCGACGGCGTACTCCATCAGCAGGTTCTCGATGCCGATGCCGCCGCTGCGGACCTCGTCGCTGGCGCCGACCAGGCTGCCCATCTTGCCGCGGCCGTCCAGGGTGACCTCGATGACGCGCATCCAGGCGTCGAAGCGGCCGTTCTCGCCCTGCTGGTTCTTGACGCTGTCCATGGCCTGCAGGACCTTGACGTGGCCGTTGCCATTGTCCCAGTGGGACAGAAAGGTCAGGACCTCGCTCACGAGCTTGCGCGTGGACAGGCGCGGCGAGATGAGCGAGAGGCACAGGGCGACGAGGACCTGCTGGTGGGCCAGGGCGTCGTCGGCGCCAAACTTGTTGTTCATGAGCGCCTTGAGACACTTGATAATGTCGTACTCGCGGTCGAGGTCCTTGTCGCCCTTGCCGGCATCGGGGACGGTCGGGCCGCGGGCCACGCGGCGGTTGATCTTAAGCAACACGTTGGTGAGCGCGACCTGGCCCTGGCACTCGATGAAGCGCTTAACCCAGCCGATCTGCTGGGTGCGCAGGTTGACTTCGAGGCTGCCGAGGTGCTTGGTGTCGAGGCTGTTCTCCATGACCTTGCGCACATACCATTCGGGCGAGCCCTCTTCGTCCGAGTAGGTTGTGACGTCAAAGTTCTGGTACTGGCCGGGCCGGGCCGTCTGGCGGCGGCGCTGGTCGCCCTGCCACTCGGACAGGCGGTCCTGGTAGATGAGTGTCCACTTCTTGGTCGGGGGGTAGGCCACCATCTGGCGCCGGGCCTGCTCCGGCAGGTTGTGCCATCCTCGTTTCTGCATCAGGGCCAGGAACATTTGCTCGACAATGACGTCGTCGTCGGGCTTGGACAGGGTGAAGCCATCGGCCGTTCCTCCTCCGCCACCGCCGGCAGCCGGGTACTTTGTCAAGCGGTTTGATTCGCGTTGCGAAGAATACGAACTCTGAGAGGAAGCACTGGGCAATGCGGATACTGTAAGGTTAGAGAGAGAAAAAAAACAGAAAAAAAGAAACAGAGAACAAAGGAAGAAAGAAACAACAACAGCCTACCGGACAAGAGACTGGCGTGGTCGGTCGAGTTGCGGTGGGTCGAGGTCGCGTACGAGTTGTATCTCGAGTTGTGAGGGCTGGTCTGGTAGCTGCTTTCCCGCGGAGGACCCCATTGCTGCATCTGGGTCTGGCGGCCGGTGGAGGCCATGGTGATGTTGCCGCCGGGGCCGGGGGGTGGCGGGCGCGGGCTGGCCAGGTTCATGCCCGGGGCGGCGCCGTACATGGAGGCCATGACAGCGGCGGTGGCGGTCTGGGAGGAGGGCTCAATGTTGGGGTACTGGTGGAAGTCGCTGGAGACCTTGTTGAGTTGGTAGGGCAAGAGTTCGCGGCGCTGGGGGGACGGCTGGTCGCTGCCGGAACTGCCCGGGTTTTTGGGGAGGTAGTCGACGGGCACGGGCGAGCGGCCGTCGATGGAGACGTTGTCGTAGGGGATGGCGGTTATGACGCCGGCCATCATGTTGAGGCCCGAGTCGGGCGAGTTGGGTCTGTCGATGGAGACGATGGACGAGTCCCGGTTGTGGCGCGAGGAGCGCGAGCTGGAGGCGTTGCCGCCATCGAAGTCGGTCGGGCCCAGGAAGCGGTTGTCTTCGCCCGTGTTGCGCGCCGACTTGTGCTTGACTCTGGAGAAGAAGGATTTGCCGGCAGACGTCTGTCTGGACGACTTTTCGGACGCCATGGCGGCTGTTGATCACGGGGTTTCTTTCCGTTTCGTCTGTTTGCTCGCTCTGCTCAGCCGGTTCTGTTTGAGCCGTTTGCTCTGCTCAGCCGGTTCTCGCTCTGCTCGTTCGTCTGCGTTCAGTGGATGCGGCGTCTCAGGATCGAGACGGGTCGCATCATGTCCTTGGCCAAGAAGAGCACATGAGGGGTGGTGTAGAGAGCAATGGGCCTGCATGAAGGATGCGCTTTAGCATGAGAAGCCCGACCACGTCTCTCCACCCGCACAGGCACACGACGCAAAAAACAGAGCCCGGGCCGGCAAACAAAGGGGGCGAGTGGCCATACGAGACAAGAGATCCAAGCAGCCCGCCGAGAGAGAGAGGAGGGGTTGCGTAAGGTGGCGGACCGAGTTCGTCTGTGGGACCGTTTTCGGCGGAACGGCGTTGTACCGTCGGCCGAGCCAGCGACGTTGAGAAGGGTAAAGCCCAGCGACGTTGAGAAGGGTAGAGCCCGGTGACGTTCTGAGAGAAACGCAGAGTGGGGGGAAAGCCGAGGGGAGAGGAAAAGGCGAGCCCAGCGGCGAATATTAGCTTGGGCGCGTATTCGCCCTCTCAGCGCTGGGATACCACGGGGAGAGGGAAAAAAAAAAAAGCAAAAAAAAAGCGGTGGATGCACGGACGGCCACGGTCACTATCGATTGTGTGTGCGCGGGTGCTTTCGCCCAGGCCGGTGGTGGTGGTGAGGCGGACGTCTGTGTGGTCGTAATGGGCTGAAACCGGATTAGCACGGCCAAAAGCAATAAAGACGAGAAAAGAGAAAAATAGGGAACCCCTGGGACCTCTTCTTGGTCGTGCCGGCGCTCCCTTCCCCATCTGACACGCATCAGGGGTGGAAAGGGAAGGAACGAATCCCAGCCGTCGCCGTGCCATGCGCTAGGCCCGTTGTGGGCGCCTGCCGTGCGATGGAGCAGCGGCATACGGTACGGGGCACGGAGCACCAGAGAGAGACCCGCGCCCGGCCAGAGCCTGTTCCGGGCACGCCCTGGGCAAGGCGTCATGCACGAGCACGCCTTGACGGCCTCGGCCAGCACCGCTTTCCGAGGCAGACTCCAGATCGCAGCGCCTTGCGTCGAACGAGAGTGGGCGTTGAAGCTGTGTGCACAGTGTACACTAAATGCGCACTGTACGGGTCTTAAATCCGGTGCGCTATTGAGGCATACGCGAAGAATACTTTGAAATCACTGCCTATGAAGCTGCGGCCTGCGCACTTTCGCAGCCTGGCTCGCTCTGGCCTGTTTCCGCTCAGCATTGACACACATGGACGCAACTCGTACGTTGAAACAGATTAACAAAACGAAAGGATAACAAAACGAAAGGACAAAACGAAAGGACAAAACGAAAGGACAAAACGAAAGGACAAAACGAAAGGACAAACGAAAAGAAAGCGTAAGAGCATACAATCGGCGCTAGGCGCTGCGTGTGGCTTGTTAGTGCGGCATTGTGGCTAGTGGGCTGGTGGGCTACTTGTTCACAACTCGCGCCTGTCACCACACACGGCTTGCTGGGTGCCTCTGCTGCGCCGATCGCCTCGGGTTGCTTGCCATGCATTGGATGCAGATTCCGGACCAGACCACGATACATTGTTGATCCGGCACATCAGGCCAATTTCCGACCGGCGCGAGGATTCTGTCGCCGCGGGCTCGCAATGGGGTCCCAACTCTCGGTGATCAAGGCAAGTGTGAAGCGATGAAGCGTTTGCGAAGCGGGCGTGCCGGTGCGTGTGCTGACCCCCAGACCGTCACGGTGCCGGCCATCATTGCCCTTCTCGCCTACGTGCTCCTGACATTTGTCGTCGTTCCGCTGTGGCAGTTCTACCGCAACCGCTACAGCCACTACCTGCCGCTCGGCGCCGTGTCCGACCAGGCGTACTCGCTGCGCCAGCGCGCCCAGAACGCCGTCAGCCGCATGCTCGTGGCGTCGACGCTGCGCCAGCGCGTGCGCGAGGGCATCAACATCCGCAATGCCTTTCGACGGCCGTCGTCGGCGGCACACGACACCGACTTTTCCAGCAGCAGCAGCAGCAGCGACGACGACGAGGCCGGCGGCCACCGCCCGACGATGCCCGGCTTCGGCAGACACGGCGCCGGCGGAGAGGCGGGCGAGGAGCTGGGCGTCATGGACAGCGCCCGGGTGCTGCCTGCGAGCACGCTTGGCTCGGCGGGCTACAACACCACCAGCCGCCTGAGCAGAGAGTAGGTGGCCTTGCCCGTGTGTGTGTGTGCGCCAGCGAGTCAGAGGCTAACGCGGACGGCAGCTTGGAGCAGGGATTCATGGACGACAGCGACGAGGAGGACCCGATGGCAAGGTAGCGGATGTTGGGGGGATTGCTTTATCTGCAAAAGATTTCTTTCAGAGGATTTGTGCTTTTACACGGATTATTGTGTTTGTCCAGGAGAATTTGTGCTTTTACACGGATTCATTGTGCTTTCTCCAAGGATTTTGTGCTTTACACGGATTTATTGTTTGTCCAAGAGGATTTGTTTCGTCTAGCATAGCTGAGGCACGTGTATGATACCCGCGAATAACTTGCGTCCTCGGCGGTGAATAAAGTTCACTCGCCTCAAGACTCGACGCAGAGCACAAACGAGCGACTTAAAACTGTTAAAAGCCGCGCACGCTAAACCCGTGGACCAATTCCGCCTGTCAGCTAATTAAGCCTTGCTGAGAACGATGACGTAGACAAGATCATGGTACTTTGCACCGCTCTCGAGCCGCAGAGAAGCCTTGTGTGGTGCACTGATTGGCCGCAAAGAGCACCACTGTGCGTCCTGATAAGTGACCGCTGCTTCCGCCTCGGGCGCTCCACGAAAACAAGCCACACCACCACATCCCCCTCCTTCCCCACTGCTACCGACTAAGGTGCCCAGTCTCAGTCAGACGACAACTAGGCTTCGGGCCCCTCCCTTTTCCAACAGCGGGTGGGCAGGGCGAGTAGGTGGGCATGGCGAGTGGGCATGGCGCATTATCTCAAAAGATTCCCATATCTTCCCAGGCGCCCTCCTCTGCTCTCTCAACACCCCACTTTCCCTACGTTACCTTGTGCCACTCGCTATTCACTGCTTCGCTCTCGCTCCTTCCCCCCCCCCCCCCTCCCCTCCCCACTAAGTATTTTATATATCACTTTCGGTATCACTTCCGGCGTAGATCCCAAATCTGCCGCTCTGGCTCGCTTCAACTGCCTTGGCGGAATGCCCAGGTTCCGCAAGAAGATCTCCTTACGGACCTACCGCCGACGACACGCCCAGAAGCAGTCTGCGCTGCTGCCGCCGCCGCCGCCGTCGCCGCCGCCGCCGCCGAAACACACGGCCATGGACGATCCCGAGGCGCCGCCGTGCCCCATCTGCCACGTCCCCATCGGCACGGAGACGCCCGAAGGCGTGGTCGAGTCCTGGTCTCATCTGCCCTGCACCCACCGCTTCGGCTCCGTCTGTGCCAAGCGCTGGCTCGGCGTGGCCGACCAGCCGGCCTGTCCCATCTGCCGCGTGCCCATGGTCCATCTCTGCGGCCACCCGGTGCTGCCCGTGCTGGAAGCGATGCTGAGCAGCCATGGTGCCGCCGCCGCCCAGGACGAAGCGGGCCACGTTCTCGGCAGCGATAGCGTCCAGGTCGCCGACAGCGATAACAGCACCGACAGCGATGACAGCGCCGACGACGAGCCGGACGCGGCAAAGACGCCCAACGAGCCGGCGACGGACCGCCGCCCCGTGACGCCGCCGCCGCCCGGGGCCGCCGCCGCCTCGTCGTCTCCCTCTACTGCGGCGTCGTCGCCCGCCGCGTCCCCCTCGTCGTCTCCCTCTACTGCGGCGTCGTCGCCCGCGTCTTCCGCTTCCTCCTCTCCGACATCCCCGACGTCGTTTCTCGGCGTCTCCGCCGCTCGCTTCCCCTTTAAGCGGAAGCGAGTCAGCGCCGCGGCGGCGGCGCCGCCGCCACCGCCGCCGCCACCGCCGCCGCCCACTCGCATCCCGTCCGCGTCCGGGCCCCGGCCGCTGCCCAACACAAGCCTCCCCTGCGACTTTTGCGTCGCGGCCACGGCCCTGTCCTCGGGAAACAGCCCGGCCGCCATCATGGAGCGCGCCGCCAGCCTGGCCATGCGCATGGTCTCGCAAAACGCCCGCAGCATCAACGCCATCAACGCCCACTGGGAGCACTGGCGCAAGGCCCATGGCAAGGAGTTTGGCGAGTGGTGGGCCGTCCAGTTGCCGCCCACCGAGCCGGCCAGAGAGCTGCCCATACAAGGCTGGAGCTTCTGACCGGCCGGAGTCAGCCAGAGTTCTCGACCCGGGAATACTAGGCTGGAGTTCTCTCCCGGGAATGCAAGGAGTACGGGGCCGCTGGCGTATGATGGATGCCTGAGGCCGGAGTACTCAAGGCTACGCGATCTATTTTCACTTTTACACTTGCCTAGCTTCTGGATTTTGCTTCTCGATGACTGTTTGCTTCTGTTCCTGTGCAGAAATGTACCGTTTCTGCTTCTGTTCTGTGCAGAGATGTACTGTTTCTGCTTCTGTTCTGTATCAGAGATATACTGCTTCTGTTCCTGCACAGATATACTGCTTCTGTTGCCTGTTCCTCTCAGAAATTCCCTGCTTTGTTGCTTTTCTATTTGTAAGCGGCAAGTGCTTAATTGTTCCTGTACGGAGATTTCCTTCTGTTTGCTTTCAATTCGTACTGATCCCTGCCGTACCAGAAACAGCTAGATTAATACCATACCGTGTCATTGTCATTACCATGATAACACTCATTAAACCGTGACATCAAAACCGTGACATCATTGTCATTACCGTGATAACATGTTCAAGGCTGCACTGCGGGGCAGCTCTTACGCTACAGCGGAAGCTGCCCCGCAGCCGGAGCTCGAGACGCGTTGCGCTATGGCAAGAAAAAACGGGTCGCGCCTGGAGACGAAGCCAGAGCATCATCCTTGCACACGCTGCCAGAGCATCGCAGGGCAGCCGGCCAGCATGAGGTTCAAGGCCGAGCTGCGAAACATTCGCACTTTTTCCAGTACGTGTCCGTCTCGGCAGTCTGCTGCATATACTGACCATGCTGCGCCTCTGGCAGAGGTTGTGGCCGCCCTCAGCCCGCTCGACAAGATCGGATGGCTTCACCTGGAGGACGACCTGGTCCGGTTCATTGTGATTCCAGAACGCGGATCGCAAGTATGGACGTAGGTGCTGCTTGAAAAACAAGAAGAAAAGAAAAAAACAAGAGAAACAGCAAGAAAACAGAACGAGAAAAAAAACAAGAAATAAGAGAATCAAGAGGCCTGACAGTGCAGAGTCTTCCACCGGGACTTTCTCTTTGACGACTACGTCATCAACTCCATGAGCGCCCGCAACTCGATTGACCTGGAGCTGCCCCTGGCCTCGCTGCAGCGCGCGCTCAAGTCCGCCCTCAACAGCACCGATGCCGTCCTCCGCCTCACCAAACGCGACGGCGTCCCCGTCCTGTCCATGACCATCCACACCATGACCAACCCGCGCGGCGGTCTGGGCGCCTTTGCGGGCGCCGGCAGTGTCAGTGTCGGTGCCGGTGCCGGTGCCGGTTCCGGCGGCGGCGGCGGCGGCGGCGGCTCCAGCTTCGGCTCGGGCGCGGCGCGCCGGTCCGGCTTCACGCGCGAGAGCACCTTTGGCGGCTCGCTGGACGAGGCGTCGCAACGGCACGCGCGGCCCGACGAGGCGCTCGAGCTGACGACGGTCAGGCGCGAGCGCGAAAAGACAGTCACCCAGGACGTCCCCGTCCGCGTCCTGAGCGCCGAGGCCACGCAGAGCACCACCGAGCCGGTGCAGCCCGAGGCCGACGTCCACATTGTGCTCCCGCCGCTGCTGCAGCTCAAGGCCGTGTCCGACCGCTTCACCAAGCTGGCACACACCACTGCGCGCGGCGGCGGCTCGTCGACCTGGGGGCTGGGGCCTGCTGCTGCGTCGTTTCTGGGTGGTGGTGGTGGTGGTGGTGGTGGCTTCGGTGGTGGTGGTGGCGGCTTCGGCGGCGGCGGCTTCGGCGGAGGAGGAGCAGCCGGCGGCAGCAGCGGCAGTCACGGCCCCAAACTCGAGCTCAGCGCCAACATGTACGGCATGCTGCGCCTGCGTCTCGTGACGGATTCGCTCAGCGTGGAGACGATCTGGAACGAGCTGGAAAACCCGGCCATGTCGCAGGAAGACCTCCCCATGCCGCTGGCGGACCATCCCAGCACCAAGTTCCACCAGGCCGGGCCCGAGCGCTTTGCCACGGTGCGTGTGGACGGCCGCGACTGGAGCCGCGTGCTCAGTGTCGGCCGCCTCGACGGCCGCGTCGTTGCCTGCTTCGTGGACGGCCACTCGCTCATGCTGCACGTCTATCTGCCGCAGCATGACGACCTGGACGACGGCGAAGAGCAGAGCCTCATCACGGTATGTTGCACGGATCCTCAGAAGCAACATCTACACACAACATCTACACAGGGCCATTTGCTGACCTGCACAGTATCACATCACATCGTACAGCAACTAAGTTCTGCTTTACTGGGATCAGCGTCGGTCGGAACGGCAGGGAGACTCGGACAATGGCAAGGCGCGCAAGGCGTTGGGGAATTGGGCACAATGGGTACCAGCCTGTATTTCCGCTCAGAAAAAGAGGTTATGCAAAGAAAGGCTCAGTGTTTAAGCAATGTGTTTGAGCAATTCTGTCGTCTGGTGTTCGAGCTTAAGCGCCCAGGCTCGGCGGGCCAATCAGAGCCCCGGAAATTCGGGTGAGCTCATCCAGGCGGCAAATTTAGCCTACGACATATCTGGCGCACGCGGCGCGGCGCACGGAAGCTCACAGATGCAATCTTCTTTCGCCATGCAAAAGCAGAAGGCCTGGTCAATTGATATGTACACACGTCACGGTCTGGCCAAGCCGCGACAAGGCCCCCGACTCGCATCTCGTCCCGCAGCGGCGCTTGGTAGGAGGTTGAGCTTGTAATGCAAAACTCGGGTGAATGTCCTTTGTCCTTTGGGTGAATGTAGCAAAATCTTAGGATGCGTCCCGGCAAAGGATGCGTTCCCCCGTCCGTTCCCAGGGACAGCCCGGTGCCTTATGAGTTTTGCTGCTTGGAGATGTAGTTTCCCTGCTCAAACAGGTATCCCTTGACCCTCGCCGTCTTGAGCAGCTGCAGGTACCGCTCTGGGGAGAGAAGAATTAGAGCTGGCTTCCAAGTTTCCTGGCTTCCAAGAGATAAGTGCACTCGGGCTTCTTACCGCGCAAATGGCCGCACTTTTCCAGGTGGTTGACGCCCTCCCGGTAGTAGCACTTGCCCAGCTCCTCCCGCACTAGCCGGCCCATCATGACCTGGACCCATTGCTCGCGCACAATGGCATCCTGTGCTTGCTTCAGGCGCTTCGAGTCGTCATAGTCGACGCCGTCAAAGGTCGGCGGCACCGTCGGCTTCCGGGCCAGGAAGGAGGCTGATTCTGGGGTCGGCATGGTGACGCTGCCGGAGTCCTCGTGACTTTTTTACCGTGCGAGCCGCAAGCGACGCTTGTCCTGAAATGTATCGGGAAGTAACAGTTTAAAGGGGGAAAAAAACTGCAGTGCTGGTGGTGCTCGGCGGGCGGACGTCGGGTGTGGATAGGACGAAACGGCACGGAACCAGATGCAAAGCCTCTTTTGCGTTGTTCCGGACCCGGCATGCCTTGGATCCAAGGCCGCAACTCTGCGTGTTATCTCACCGCCTGCCCCACACAAGAAGCTACCCAACCACGCTAATTTTTACCGTAAGAAAAAAAAAAAATTTCGCCGCCAAAAAAAAAACAAGAGTGCCCCCCCCCAGAGTTTGCATTTATAGTTCGCCAACCTGCTCTTCTCTTTACTTTGTCTTTTGATCTCTACAACAAATTTCTCTTCCTCATCCTTCTTACCCTTTTTCCATTTTTCCCTTTTCCCTTTTCCCTTTTCCCTTTTCCATTTTCCCTTTCCCTTCTCCCCTTTACAACCTGCCGTTCCTACAAAATAACGAGTTGTGGTCCCGCAGAGTTTATCTTCACCATCAATATGGGCAAGTCAAAGGATGTCAAGGTCAAGGTCAAGGCCGAGCCGGCTGCCGGTGTCAAGGGCGTGAAGAGCGGTGGCGTTGTCAAGCCGTCCAAGACGCCTGTGGCCAAGTCCAAGCAGATGGCCAAGGAGATTGCTGCCAAGGCCGCCAACGGCAAGGAGAAGAAGAGCAAGCGCAAGGCCGAGTCCGAGTCCGAGTCCGAGTCCGAGTCGGACTCGGATTCCGAGTCCGGGTCTGACTCTGACTCGGACTCTGGCTCCAGCTCCGACTCGGAGTCTGAGGAGGAGGTGGCCAAGCCCAAGGCCAACGGCAAGGCCAACGGCAAGGCCAACGGCAAGGCCAAGGCGGCGGAGTCTTCCGAGTCCGAGTCCGAGTCTGGGTCCGACTCCGACTCCGACTCCGAGTCTGGCTCGTCCGACTCTGACTCTGACTCTGAGGAGGAGGAGGAGGAGGAGACTCCTGCTCCCAAGGCGGCGGCTGCTCCCAAGGCGGCTGCCAAGGCCAACGGCAAGGCCGACGCCGAGGTATGATTCCATCATCGTCTCTCTGCCTTGTCACGTTGCTGACTCTATATAGTCCTCGGACAGCGACTCGGACGGCTCAGACTCGGACTCGGAGAGCGACTCGGATGACTCTGAGGACTCGGCCACCGAGGAGGCCGACGACACCAAGACGGCCGAGGAGCCGGCGTCCAAGAAGCGCAAGGCCGACGAGGCCGAGACGGCGGCGCCCAAGAAGACCAAGACGGCCGAGAGCAGCGGTGCGGAGGGCGAGGAGAAGTCGTCGACGCTGTTTGCGGGCAACCTGGGCTGGAAGGTGGACGACAACCTGCTGTACGAGGAGTTCAAGTCGTGCGAGGGCCTGACCAATGCGCGGGTGATTACGGACCGCGAGACGCAGCGCTCGCGGGGCTTTGGCTACGTGGACTTTGAGTCGGTGGAGGCGGCCCAGGCTGCCTTTGACAAGATGCAGGGCTACTTCCTCGAGGGCCGCGAGCTGAAGCTGGACTTTTCCATCTCCAAGCCCAAGACGGACAACGGCGCGCCGGCCAACGCGCGTGCCAAGAAGTACGGCGACACCATCAGCCCCGAGAGCGACACCCTCTTTGTCGGCAACCTGTCCTTTGAGGCCGACGAGGACACCGTCTCGGCCTTTTTCAGCGAGGTTGCCAATGTCAAGAGCCTGCGCCTGCCCACGGACCAGTAAGCAGCTCTGTCACCTTTCTATCTTTTTTCCTTTCCTTTTTTCCTTTTTAATTCCTTTTTTCCTTTTTTTTTTCTTTCCTTTTTCCTTTGACAATCTAACCCACCCAGGGAGACGGGTCGCCCCAAGGGCTTTGGCTATGTCTCGTTCTACTCGCTGGAGGACTCTAAGAAGGCCTTTGAGGCGCTCAACGGGCAGTCGTGCGCCGGCCGTGCGGTCCGCCTGGACTACTCGACGCCGAAGCCGAGAAACGAGTTTGGTGGTGGCGGCCGCGGCGGCCGTGGCGGCGGCTTCCAGTCCCGCGGCCGGGGCGGCGGTGGCTTCGGCGGCGGCCGGGGCGGCGGTCGCGGCGGTGGCCGCGGTGGGTTCGGTGGACGCGGCGGTGGTGGCGGCGGCGGTTTCCAGGGCAAGAAGATCACCTTTTAAAAAGGACTGATCTGCTGGGGGGGGAAAGAGAAGAGGATGCGGTCCGCCGTGGCTTCTCTCCTTGCTCCAGCTGCCGCACACAGCATACATGTGACTGCAGAGGGCTTGTTGCACACTACGTTGGTATCCGGTCAAGTTGGCTGTCGGTCTGAGAGTCGATGATCCCCTCTCTGTTCCTTTTTGAGGAGGACGCCGGAGGGGGGGGATGACGATCAGAGGCTCGCGAGAGAGGGCTTTTTTGTCGACACTCTGATCCCGGCTTTCGTCCAGGAGGATTTTCTTTCTTTCGGACCGGTCGGGAGACGGGTGCAGAGAGGGCTACGATACAACTGAGGGCTCGAACCTATCTGTGGGCTTGGATCTTCTCCTCGACAATCCGTCCATGTTCTATGGTGCGGGAGGAGAATGGATGACCTGATGAAGCTAAAGGCTCTGCTGCTGGCTCTGTCCGGCGGCAGCCTGGCTGCACGTGACCCCAAAATGCTCGTGTCTGGAACCCGGGGGATATTTTATTGCAACCTGGCGATGGGTTTTCTCTTTTCTCGCGATGGGTTTTCTCTTTTTTATCAAGTTCCCTTGGTCGGATGTTATTTTACTATTGTGTTGTTATGACGGCTCTTCTGGCTTTCGGCCTCCTGTCAAGGCGGGTCTGGTTGGTTCGGTCCTGGTTCCTGTGGGCTTCAAGTGGGTTGATAAGCAAGGGGAGCAAACGGGAGACGCGGAGACAATGCTGACCGCAGTTTGTCTACCGCGTCTCTCGTCTGTACTCTGCTGCGGCTAACTGCGACGGCTACTGTGTTCCCCCGAGGGCTATGAAATGGGTTGTGGTTACCAAAAAGTGGGATCAGCCGGTCCGGGCTGTTTTCGGGTTTCGAGATGTCTTTATATACGCCTTATCTTTCTGTGCACGTTGTCGACGGCCCGCGCCGAATCGACTGGCGGCGATGTTGTTTGTCGATGTCGTCGATGTTGTCGATGTTGTCGATATTGTCTAGCTGGTAAGTATTGACCTCGTCCCAGTTGCGTACGGCGTTGGTATGGTTATATGGTATAGGATTCTATATCTATAGGATTCATCAATCTAAGTAAATCAAATCACTTTACAATGAGACTGGATAGCTTGACCGCTTACTGGATATCCGAGTCGGTCAAAATGTTCCGAGACTATCGTAGTGGATGGCAGTGATCAGCAGCCAGCCTTTGTTGATTGGCCAGGCAGTGGGATCGACGCCTAGGCTGACGCCCAACGCGTTCTTTCATTGGAGGCATGCAGAAGCACGGCAGTACTTGTGTTGCGTAGTGAGCAAGCTGCAGCGCTGGCGCAGCGCGTGAGAGTCTTGAGGGCGGCAGAGCGAGAGTGTTTAACAAGCGGAGCGAAACACGGACTTGCATTCGCATCGCTCGAGATATTTAGGGGTCCACAGGCTCTTGGGTGGACCAATGCCCAACGTTGGGGGATGCAACACTACAGGTAGAGACGGGACCCCATGGAAATACTGCTTATCTCCTCTCGGTATCGCCCCCGTCGCGTTATCGCACCCAGCACGCAAGCCGCTGCGCTTGCTTTGTTGCGGGCGGTCTCCCTGTCTGGTGGTTCCTTCCCTTTGACGTCCGCTGCGCCTTCCGTCCTTGGTCCTGTTGCTGCTTCCCAAAGCGGACGACATTGTGAAAAATACGAGCTTTACCCCTCTCTCCTGCGAAAAAGGGCTGCCGTGACCAACATCTGTCTTATCCCCGCCTCCCCTGAATCACCTGCGGCAAGAACCCACGCCGGTTCTAGCGCGCCGATTGCGCCTGCTCACAACAGCCGCACTGTCCCCCCGGCTCCTGCCCATTCCATCTTTCTGTTCTGATTCTCTTTTCGCCTCTGATATCTTTCCAACATCTTCCTTTGATATCTTCTTCTTATCCTCTGATATCTCTGATTCTCTTCTTGCCTCTTCTCTTATCGAACTGCAGATATCTGTAAACGCCGCCAGCACCATGTCCTCGTACAGCCGCGATCCGTTCGCGGCGCCCGGAAGATGGACCGCCGGCACCCCGACGGCTGCGGACCAAAGGTCTGCTTCTGCTTCCGCTTCCGTTTCCGCTGCCGCCGCCGGCTCGGCGCCCATCCCCGGCGGGCCGTCCTTGACGAGCCGCCGCAACGACGGTCAGTGTGATTTGGATCACGGGAAAATGCGCGCCAATGGAAACGCTGACGCCAGGTGGGGAAACAGATTCATGGGTTGAAGTCGCTTCGCAGCCCTCGTCGTCGTCGCTCTCGTCCATCACCGACGAGATTGTCACTACGGGCCTGCGTGTTGGCTACGGGGCCAGCGGCCCCAACGGCGGCTCCCTGTCCTCTGCGCCGCAGCGGCGACGGCGGCTCCTGCAGCAAGTAGAGGCCGCGTCAGCATCGGCGGCGGCGGCAGCAGCTACCCCGTCGGCGTCGGCGTCGGCGTCGGCATCCGTGCCGGCCGTGCACAACGGCCGCAGCGCCGGCAGCAGCCAGGACGAGTACGACGAGACCGAGAGCGACGACGAGGACCGCCTCATGTCCAGCTCGGCCGAACACGTCCACGTGCACCACCCCCCGACACCGCCGCAGACGTTTGCTCTGCTGCGGCAGCAGGCCCAGGCCCAGGCCCAGGCCCAGAGGGGACAAACGGCCACCGCCAGCGACGGCGACGACGAGGACGATGACAACGGCACCGCCCTGGGCATCATGCCGTCGTCTGCATCCGGCGGACCCGCCCCCTTTCGCCCCCAGCCCAATGCCTTTTCCCACCCGCCCAGCCACCTGCAGCAGCAGCTTCATCCCCAGCAGCAGCAGCTTCATCCCCAGCAGCAACAGCACCGCTCGCTGCCTGCGCTTCGCCAGCCGTTCCTGGCACCGCCACCGCATCATGCGCGCACCTCCTCCCTGTCCCAGCGGTCACAGGCGCGTGCGGCGCGCGCCTCGGGCTTGGGCTTCTTGTCGCCGGCCTATCGCGAAGACAACGACGCTGCGCTGCGGGCCTCTCTGACCACGCTCCTCTCCTGTGCGGCCGCCGCTCGTGGCTTGCCCAAGAGAGAGGACGCCATGGGCGAATCGTCTGCCTTTGCGTCTGGCATCCGGCCCGGCACCCAGCCCATGGACCTGTGCCTGGTGCCCGAGGCCGACCTCATGTCCGACGCCCCCACCACGGCCCCGGCGGCCCCGGACCGCTCGCGCGTGCGCCCCGGCTTCTCGCCGCCGCCGCCACAGACACAGAGACAGGCACGAGCCCCAGCGTCTGCGGCACGCGCTGCGCCGCCGTCGTCGTCCCGGGGG
The DNA here is from genome assembly GCA_019925645.1 of Graphilbum cf. rectangulosporium. Classification (NCBI taxonomy): domain Eukaryota; kingdom Fungi; phylum Ascomycota; class Sordariomycetes; order Ophiostomatales; family Ophiostomataceae; genus Graphilbum; species Graphilbum cf. rectangulosporium. The sequence continues at coordinate 298,289 of JADHKI010000015.1, forward strand.
AGTGCTATGAGCAACGCCACCGCCGCTGCCACCGCCGCCGCCGCCACCGCCTCCGGCAAGAGCAAGCGCTCCGCGTCCACGGCGGCGACGGCGACGGCGGCCCAGGCCGGCTACGGCAGCACGAGCAAGTCGCCTCGGGCCACCAAGAAGAAGCGGACGACGTCCAGCTCGGCGGCCGACGGCGAGACGACCGCCGCGTTCCTCTCTCCCACGCTGCTCACCTGGGTTGTCAGTGCCGGCGTGGTCGTGCTGGTTTCCGTCGTGGGCTTTGGCGCTGGCTTTGTCATGGGCCGCGAAGTCGGCCGCCAAGAGGGCGCTTCCGCCATGGCCAGCAGCGGGTTCGGCCCTGCCGCTGCCGACGCCTCGTCCTCGTGCGGCCGCGAGATCCTCCGCTCCTCCTCCGGCGGCACGCTGCGGAGGTTCCGCTGGGGTGCCGGCATGACGAAGAGCATCATAGCGTAGGGTGTTTTTGTTTGTTTCGTTTCTTGCTCTTTTTCTTGCTCTTTTTTCTTGCTCTTGTTTCTGCTCTTGTTTTTTTTTTCTTTTACTTTTGTTATTCTAATCCTTCTTGGACGTTATCACGGATGCAAACGAGACGGGACCGGTCATGGGCATATCAATCAGCATCACCACCCGGACATGAGACTGGACCCATTCCCTACGATTTCATACCCGAGCTATCTGCTTTTAATTCTTCATGGCCTGGTTGGTCGGCTTACGTTCTCCTCGCTCGTGCGCCTGCTCTGGCCGCACATGCAAAAATCGCTGGCGTATCTGCATTCTGTTTTCGGTGCTCGGCTAGTTAATGAAACTGTTTACACTATCACTGTTTGTGCGCAGCCGCCTGGTGCTTTCTAGTAACAATTTGGTCTGCGGAGACCAGCTTGAAGTCGTAGCAGACTGCCTGAACTCGTAGCAGATCTGCCTAAAGTCGTAGCAGACCTGCCTGAAGTCGTAGCAGAGACCCCTAAACTCGTAGCAGAGACCCCTAAACTCGTCGCGGAGACCGTGCCTCGTCGCGGAGACCCCTGTACTCGTAAAACACCCCTCACGACAGCATACTCAGATCCAGCGGCACACTGCTGCCCCGGCCTGCCCGGTAGCGCTTCGGCGTGCCCTGGAAGGGCCGCACCTTGGGCAGTTCGCTCTCGTTGACAAAGCGCCACCGCGAGTCCTCGACAATGTAGCGCGCTCCGCCGCTGCCGCCGCCGCCGCCGCTGCCGCCACTCATTGTGCCTGCTCGCGGCGACGGCACGCCGCTGCCGGCGCTCACGGAGCCCGAAGCGTGGCGCGCCGTGGGCGTTGGCGCGCCGGAAGCGCCGTTGGGCATGAGCGTGTAGGCCGAGGGGTCGAGCATGGAGGCGCGCACGGCCGGCGGCACGCTTTGGTGGTGGCTGCTGCTGGTGCTGTTGATGCTGCTGTTGATGCTGCTGTTGATGCTGCTGTTGATGCTGGTGCTGTTTCCATTGCTGGTCGGCGGCGGTGGTGGCGCTCCTGGCGGTGGTGGCGCTCCTGGCGGCGGTGGCGCTCCTGGCGGCGGCGAGGCCGACGAGGAGGGCGAGGAGTGCGATGGGGGAAGCGAGGGAGCGGCGCGGGGCGGCGGGGGTGCCGGGCCGTTGGGCGGTGCTGACGGGGCCTGTGCCGGCGGTGGGGGCGGCGGGGGCGGTGCTGGAGGCGGCGCTTGTGGCCGCGGCGTCGTGCTGGCCAGAGGCGGGGGCGGCGCTCTCGGGGGCGCTCCAGCGGACGGAGGAGGTGGCGGCGGCGGGGCCGGCGGAGCAGACGGGGCAGACGGCACCGGGGGCGCGGCCGAGGACGGGATGGGGGGTGCGTGGGAGGAGGGCGGGGCGGGCGAAGAAGCGGGCACGGGGGTGGACGGCTTGCGCGAGCCCGGGGGCGGCGGGGGTTTCTTGCCAATGGGCGGGGGCGGTCCCTTGCCGAGGGAGAGCTGGGAGGCGGAGGAGAAGGGGCGGGGAAAGTCGGAGCGGGCGGCGGCGGAGGAGGCGGCGTTTTTGCGCAGGTTGGCAATGGACGGGTGGAAGGACGGGCCGGGGGGCGGCGGCGGGTTGTGGGGCGTGGGCGGCGCGGAGGCCGGGGCGGCCGGGGCGGCCGGGGGCGGAGCGGGCGGGCGGCCGGGGACGGGCGGCGCAAAACCCGAGGGCGGTTTCGGAGCGGCCATGCGAGGCGGCTGGGGGGCCGAGGACGAGCGGGCCGCGTCCTCGGGATCGGACAGGTAGGAGGAGTGGGCGTCGGCTGGGCGTGGTTAGTAGGCTTTTCAGAGGACAGCTGCGGCTCTCCACGCCACAGTGACCGTGGCAAGGCACGCACGAACCTCCGGTCTTGACGCCGCCGCCGGTCTTGCGCAGCTTCGGCATGCCGCCGGCAAACAGGCCGCCCAGCTGCGGCGCGCTCTCCATGGCGCGGGTGGACTGGTCGCTGTTGCTCCGGGCGCGGTTGCCCGGCACCGGGGGCGCCAGGCTGTGGTGGGCGGCGGCGGCGGCGGCGGGCGGCTTGGGGGCGCCGCCGAGGCCCGGGATCGGCGGGGCGCCGCCGAGAGGCGCCGGGCCGGCACCGCCGGCGGGTTTTGCGATGATGGGCGCGGAGCGGTCGTTGGTCACGGCCTTTTTCAGCGCCTTGCCCTTGTTGATTTCGCCGAGCAGCGCGCCCTGGTGTGTGAGTGCTGATCTTGGCTTCTCGATCTTGCCTTGTCCTAGATCTCCTCGATTGTCCTTCTTGTCCTTCTTGCCCTAGACTTTGCTCCCTTTGCTCCTTGCTTCACTTACTATCTGCTTTCCGGCCGGCGGTCTTGCTGGCAGGCCACCCGGCGGTGGCGGCGGCGGCGGCGGAGGAGCACCCGCCAGGCCACCCGGAGGCGGCGGCGGTGGCGGCGGCGGCGGCGGCGGCATGGCTGTGGTGTGGCTGTCAGGAGAAGCAAAAAGGCGGATTCGAGCAGTGGCCGGGGGTTGCGGGGGTCCGTCTTGGGGAGGAAACGGAGAGATGGAGACCGAGAGATGGAGACGGAGAACGAGACGGAGAATAAGACCGAGACGGAAAAGAAGACTGAAAGGACTGGCGGACGAGAAAGACGAGAGCCAAAAGGCAATGCGTCACGGCAGGATGAAAAGGACGAGATGAGGCCGCTGACGGGACCGCTGGAACGGGAAGGCAGTGCCTGCAGAGATGTGGGGGCGTTCGTCACTCCACAGTGTGGCGCACCGTGTGCGCACAGTGCTGCGATTCCCTTTTTTGATGCAAATTTGCGTCGACCTACTGACGACAACCACTTTGCCACCCGACCCGGCCGACGAGCACGGGTTCTGCGCGCTCTCGACACCATGTTCTGCGCGCAGATGTGCAGCCGGCCGCCGCAGAGGACGCTGCGGCCGCTTCTGGCGGCTTTTCCGGCGGCAGCGACATTTGGGACAGCTGGGAGAGTTGGCACAGTCGGCACAGTTGGCACAACCAGGCCCTGGTCCGGTGCAGCGAAGACGGGGGCAAGGAGAACGGTGCCGAGGAAGACGGACGGGTCATGGTCCGCGGTGCCGAGGAAGACGGGGCTGAGAAGTACGGACGGCGCAAGCCCACGCCTGTTTGCAGCAGCGGGAAACAGCCGGCGATGGGCGACGACGACGCCGGCCTCCACGACGCCCACACTGCCCGACCTGGACAAGGTGCTGGCGCTGGTGACGCAGGCGCGGGACCGGCTGCTGGGGCGCGCGGGCATCCCGAGCGAGGACGAGACGGCGGCGACGCTGCGCGTGTGCGGCGAGGCGGCCGATCTGATCATGGACGCGGCCGTGCAGCCGCAGCTGAGCAGCATGGACCACCAGGCCGACACGGCCGCGTCGGCGCTGCTGTCGCTGGATGGTGGTGGTGGTGGCGGCGGTGCCGGTGGCGGCGGTGGTGGCGGTGCCGCTGCCGCAGCCGCAGCCGGGCTGCGCGACGTGGTGGACAAGATCTCGGACGCGGCGTTTTCGGTGGTGGACGACGCGCGCGTCTGCATCACGCCGCGGCTGCTGGCGCAGTACGTGCGCATCCAGGCGCGGCTGGGGCGGCCGGCGTCGCTGCCGCGCGTGCTGCAGCTGTACGCGGCCAAGCCGCGGCGGGGCGCGGGAAAGGAGAAGAGCGGCGGCCACACCCTCTACGTCGAGGCCGACCGGCCGAGCCGGGCCGTGGATGCCGGCGTGGCGCGCGCGGCCCTGGAGACGGCCCTGGCGGCCAAGAACCTGGACGCGGCGGTGGGCGTGGTGGAGCACACGTTTGCGGCGCGGGCGTTTGTGCGGCGCAAGCTGCTGCGGCGCGGGCTGCTGCCGGCGCTGGTGCTGGCCGGGCTGCCGCCGGCCACGTACCTGCTGGCGGCGCGGCTGGCGGCCTGGCAGCAGTCGCTCGAGGTGGCGGCGGCCACGCACATGGCCTTTGCCGGCATCCTCGCCTACATTGGCTGCACCGGCGCCATCGGCGTCGTCGCCAACATGACGGCCAACGACCAGATGCGCCGCGTCACCTGGGCACCGGGCACGCCGCTGCGCGAGCGCTGGCTGCGCGAGGACGAGCGCGCCGCCCTCGACCAGGTCGCCTGCGCCTTTGGCTTCTCCGACGCCCACCGCTACGGCGAGGAGGAGGGCGCCGACTTCCACGCCCTGCGCGAGTACATTATGCGCAAGGGCATGCTCGTCGACCAGATGGAGCTGCTCGAGAGCGTGTCGTAGGTGAAGAGACAGAGGGTAGAGAAGACTACAGAGACCACAGAGACCACAGAGAGGTGAACAGTAGACTACAAAGACTGCAATACTACAAGACAGCGCATCGCTCGCATTCCGCCTCATAAGCGGTGCAACGCGGATCTGACAACGCAGAGCGCCATCGCTCCACCACCAGCGCCGCTCATCTCCGTCCTCACGAGCGCCGCTCGCCATCTTCCTCGCTGCTCCCCGTCTTCCTCATCGCTCCCGTCTTCCTCGCCGCTCCCCGTCTTCCTCGCCGCTCCCCCTCCCTCACCGCCCCACCAGCGCCGCCCGGCCGACCTGCAGGATCTCGCCCGTCAGCCGGTCGTCGCTGCGCAGCACCGGCCACGCGCTGACCTCGGCCTTGGCCAGCACCAGCTCCAGCTTGGTGCCCAGGATCTTGAACGTCGACGCGCCCGCGTCGATGCGCCCGTACAGCGGCACCTGCTGGCGGAACCGCCTGGGCGGGCTGTCCGTCGTCGGCAGGTCCAGCGCCACGCTCTGCTCGCCAAACACGACCGACGCCTGGTCCTTGTCGATCTTTTTGAGGAAAAAGGACGCCGTCAGCGCCGTCGCCGACTGGTAAAAGTCCGTCCTGCTCGTCAGTGGGTGTTCATCTCGTGTGTATCTCGTGTGTATCTCGTGTGTGCGTGCTCATCTCGTTCCTCGCCACTCACCTCACACTCTCGAGCAGCTCCTCGCCGCCCGCCGCCTTGTCCTTCTGGCTGCCCACAAAGAGGTGCCGCTTCTTGCTCTGGCAGCCCGGGATCTTCATAAAGTCGTCAAAGTCCAGCACCCGCCGCTTGCAGCAGCTGTAGCCCTTGCTGCCCTCGTGGAAGATGGGCGCCCCCGGGTGGTGCACGCAGCCCTCGTCGTCGCCGCGCCCGGCCCCCGCCCGGTGCGTCGCCCCGCACCCGCGCCGCCGGCACACCCGCCCCTCGGGGATCTCCACGCTCGCGTCGTCCGACTCCGGCTCCGCCTCGGCTTCGGCCGTCGACGCGGAAGAATCCCGTGACGCCGCCGCAATGGGCGTGCGAGGCAGCGCCGGGCCCAGGCCGCTAGGGACCGCCGCTGCTGCTGCTGCTGCTGCTGCCGCCGGCGCTTCCTTCTTCTCGGCCGCCGGCGGCAGGTCCGTCGTGCTGTGCTTCCCTTCCGTGCAGGGCGTGATCTCCATAAACTCTTCAAACGTGAGGACGCGAGGCTTGCAGCATTTCCAGCCTGACGGTCAGCCACGCCCAACTTGACGTCACGCTCACCCACGCCCACCCACGCTCACTCACGCCCACACCCACTCACCTTTCTGGCCCTCGTGAAACACGGGCGGCCCGGGATGGTACTTGCAGACCTCGTCGGCGTCCGTGTACAGCTTGCCACAGCCCTGGTGGACACACTTTTGCGCCATTGCGTGCTTTGCGTGTTTTGCGTGTTTTGCGTGTTTTTTGCGTCTTTGGAAATCGGCCCTGTTGCTTTCCGCTCGGCGTGCACCGTTCCCTCGAGTGCTGGCGAGTGCTGTCCCGGGCGCGTAGGCCGTATTTCTACCACACGGAGCTTCAGCCGACGAAAGAATCGTCGAGTGGTGTGGGGGAGGAGCCTTGCTGGAGCTACAGGAGGGGTTCTCTGGCCTATGGAACGTGCGGCGACCTTCTGAGAGCTTCTAGCGCTGTGTACACTGTGTGCACTGTGTATACTGTGTGGGTGCACTGTGTGTAACTCCCGCACTGTGGACACAAACAAGGCTCTAGGCAGTCATCATCAATGAACATGATCAATGACATGTATCAATGACTTGTAAATCAATAAACTTATCAATAAAACCTGCAAATCAATAAACATGTAAACATACACGCACAATACAATACGTTTACGCGCCCAGAGGCTGTCTGTAGCGCAAGACCCACTATAGCTCCAGCGATTTCACTTTCCATCATCGCTTCATCGTTTAATCGTCCAGTTATCGTTCATCCTCAACTCAACGTCGTCGTGTCGCCGCCATGCCTGCCTCCCGGCTGCTGCAGGCCTGCCGCATCACGCTGTTTACGCGCCCCAACTGCGGCCTGTGTGTGCGCGCCAAGTCGGCCCTGTCCAGCGTGTGGGATGCGCGCCCGTTTGCGTACCGCGAGATTGACATTCTCGAGCCGGCGGCCAAGCCCTGGCGGGATCTGTACGATCTGGACGTGCCCGTGGTGAGCCCCATCCTCCGTATTTCTCCGTACTTTCATATCTCTCGCTCCGTATTTCTCACATCTCTCCCGTACCTCTCTCATCTCTCCCGTACCTCTCTCATCTCGCCCCCTACCTCTCACCTCTCTCTCCCATCTCTCCCGCACTCTCTCCTCTCTCCCGCACTCTCCCATCTCTCCCGCACTCTCTCATACCCGCAGATCCACGTCAGCCGGGCGTCGGCGCCCGAGGAAGACCCCCGCAAGGCCTCTCGCGCGGTCAAGCTCATGCACCGCTTCGCTCCCGAGGATGTGCAGGCCAAGATGGATCTGGTCGAGCAGTCCTAGCGGCGTGGCTTGCGCGTTGCCATAACGTCCTGGCATTCGCTACGGGCACGCAGGCTCTTGACGGCGTTGCGCTGCCGTTGTCTGTTGGCTCGACGTTGGACCGAGGGAGCATCCGTTTGATTCAACGTGCTAGCTAGCAAATAAAGGGCCTATAATATCAGTCTCACAAACGCTGATGCCAAATGTGGCTGTGCTGCGCCACACCGTATCTCCGTTAGCACCAAAAGTGTCGACAGATTTCCAGCACCTGCGCCTCAGAGTCCGGACAGACCCTGCCCAGACGCCTCCTGTCGACCGCCTCTCCCCCCTGCACCCTGGGTGTCTGCTGTAGACGGCCGGCGAGACAGTCTTCGTCTCTAGTGTCTGGCGGCTGCCGAGTCCGCTCCCAACGAGAGGAGCATCATGGCGGCCCTGCTCCACAGCTATGTCGAGAGTGAGTCCAAGAAAAAGCTGACTCCCAGACCAACCGAAGGCGCGCGACGACCACTTGCAAGCCGTCTCGCTTCTGGCTGACGCCTGTCTCCGTAGAAAAAGTGCTTGTCCTCACCGTCGACTCGCGCATCCTGGTCGGCAAGCTCGCTTCCATAGACAACTCGACCAACTTGGTGGGCCTCCCAGCAACCCAGATAGTCCCCCCCCCCACGTCTCCTCTCACGTCTCCTCTCTAACCCTGCAGGTCTTGCAATCTACCGTTGAGCGGGTCATCAACACCCCCGACGACGACGAGCCGTCTGCCGAAGTCCCTCTGGGCCTCTATCTTGTGCGCGGCGACAATGTGTGCAGCATCGGCCTGGTGGACGAGGAGCTCGACGCTTCCATCGACTGGACCAAAGTCAGGGGCGGCGTCATAGGGACCACAAAACACATATGAGTGTCGCCAAACGGAGGCCAGCAAAAGAGGCGCTGCGGGCTGGCACACCGCCCGCCGAGATGCCAGACGACGTTGCCTGGTAAAAAGGCATGCCAGATACCCACAAAGTGAATAGAAATGCGGGGAGACGTCAGGGAACCTGCCGTGATTTGTTATGTCGTCGACCGTCAGGAAAGCGCCCCGAATGGTAGAGGCATACTGGACAGTAAATGGCCGGCAATGGGACGGCACGACAAGTTCTTGCCAGGCACATTCTGGACGAAATTGCTTGCCAGGCACACCTCTGCCGCCTATCTATGCAAGTGCGCCTCAGTTGATCATAGGATCTTTAGCAAATGTCTAGATCCAACACATCCAAGCGTTGCCTATCCAAGCGTTACTATCCAAGCGTAACTATCCAAGCGTTGCCTATGCGTACTAAGCATACTTCGCGTACAGTACTTAAAAAAGCCTCTCCATCAGAAAGCCGGCAAACTTGTCAACGCCCGGCGAGCGGAGCATGCGGTTGATGCGGTTGCCCTTGTTCGGGGTCAGCCATCCCAACGTGTCGCCGGGGATCTCGTCCAGCGTCAGCTCTTCGCCATCTTCGCCCCGAAAGACCGTCTTGGCGTCGGCCTCTCCGGCCTTGCGGCGGACCCGCCGGTCCTTGACGTGCATGCCGCGCGTCCACTGGCCCGTGGTCTCGATCCGGAGGTCCTCGCGCGGCGACACTGTCGTCCAGCCCGGGTCGTCCGGGCACAGCATGTACCAGATGCACACCGGGTCATGCAGCGGCAGGGCCGGCTCGTTGCCGTCGCCCTCCATCTCGTCAACCTTGTTAAAGGTGCCAATCATAAAGGTCTTGCACCACCGCGCCAGGGGGCTGCCGGCCTGCTCGGCCGGGGCAATCGCCTGCGTAAAGTAGTCCTGCTTGAGCAGATGTGGCGTGGTTACGTCCAGCGGGAAGAGCGTCAGCTTCAGCTGTCGCGGCAGCCTGGTCGGGTACGGCGCAAGGGCGGATTTGGGGCTCAGACAAGGCGGCATGGTCGAGGCCGGGATGGGCGACGTCAGTGCATACACCCGAGCCGCGGCCACGGCGTCGGCGTAGCAGTTGAACTCGCCGACCGGCGTGATGTTGCCCTCCAGATCCACGGTGCCGCCCATGACGACGAGCTCCTTGACGCGCAGAAACGTGACCGGGTCCTCGGCAGCCGCCATGGCCATGTTGGTCAGCGGCCCAATGGCTACAATGGTGATGGTGTCGGCCGGCTCCTCCTTGAGAATGCGGAGTATCTCCTTGTGGGCCGGCGTCTTGGACGGCGTAAAGTAGGGCGTGTCGGGCAGATCCGCCGTGGTGCTGCCCTGCTGGTTGCCCGCCTCAAAGAGAGCTTTCCACGTCTCGGCCGGGGTGAGATCCGGGTGCTATTGACGTGTCGTCAGACAACCAGGAGGACGGCGCAAGACGGCGCAAGGAGCGAGGCGAGCTTACCGCATCGTGAACGCCATGCAGGCCATCGGCGCCGTCTAGACATTTCGATCAGTAATGAGGGAGCAACGTGGAGCCCGCATGTCAACGTACGGAAGTAGTCTGCCATGAGCAAGTCGTCTTCCAGAGGGTGCTCGGCACCGACGGCAACGATGGGCTTGAAAGCCTTGAGAGCACCAAAAGCCTTGCCCGTCTTCCCGGTGGACTCGCGCCAGGCCATCTCCTTCTCGAGCACGTGGAAGAGCGCCACCACGTTGCGGAGGCATCTGCGGCCGTCTTAGCTCGGGTGACCCCTGCTGATGCGTGAGTAAGACCTACTTGTGCATCTCGACGTTGCCGTACGTCACGGACAACATGACAACCTCCAGCTCCTCTGGAGAGGCGCTGAGGGCCAACAGTATGGCAAGGACATCGTCGACGCCTGGATTTGTCAGCTCGTGGTGACAAGGCTGGCTGGAAGTGCTCCGCCGCGGCCTTACCTGGGTCGGTGTCGATGATGATGCGGTTCTTCGGAGCCATGTTTAGAGCTTTGGGTTGGGGACTGTTCGTCAGCTAAATTCGAGCTGCACATGCAAATCTGGCCCTTGTCACTGATCAGAGCCCATAAAGTGATGCAATTCTCTAGAGCTCATAAGTGATGCAACTCTCTAGAGCTCATAAGTGATGCAACTCTCTTCAGAGCTCATAAGTGATGCAACACTCTGAGAATCAGGGGTGTATGACAGAAACGCCAGAGCAGCATTCTTGAAAACAATGCCGCAAAACACATCCCAGACAGAACAGAAGCCGCGAGCGGTCGTACGTACACGTGTTCTCGGAGAGAGTGGCGTACCCTTGACGAGCTCGATTGGTGCCCGAGCGTATTTTCGTCAATATGCTGGGATTACCTGGAAACGAGCGTCTTCCCGTCAATATGCTGGGATTACCTGGCGAAACGAGCGTCTCCCGTCAATATGCTGGGATTACCTGGCGAGACGAGCGTCTTCCCGTCAATATGCTGGGATACCTGGCGAAATGGAGACAGCAGAGGGCAAGCCGGTGGGCCAGAAAACCACACAACAGAAAGTGTAGAGGCCCGGATGCAGCAATCTTGAGCTATCCCACTCGGAGTGCTCCTCCTCTGTGCCAACCACGATAAACGGCAACCACGATAAACGGCAACCACGATTAACGGCAACTACGATAAAGGGCAGATAATTGGACAGACTAGGAAAGCGCTCTTCACAGTATTTATTCCACTACGCACCGCCTGGTACCACGGCTCCAGAGGAGGGGTCTCGCTTGTAGTAGGACGCGTCACGTGCCGCTCTTATACGACAGCCCTTGCTTGTGCCGCCATGCCCCTTATTAGCCCGACTCGGTCTAGGGCCCTTTTGTGCGCAGCACTCGCCCGTATTTTGGGCGTATTTTGGGCGTAGCGTGATATAATTAAATACCTTTGGCTGAAAGGGTAGCCCAGAACGTGGTGAAGCCACCTGTTTGTTTCTCAAAGGGCGCTTGCTTTAACACCGACCATCCCTTTCTCTGGAGCTCCTTCCCGAAACTCGAAACAGCCCTCTCCGTTCAGCAACAAAAAGGGGAGACCGTATCTTTGCGCCATCCCGACGTGCCATTCGCCGGCATCCTCTGCCTCTGTCTCGTGCATGTCTCTCCTTCCGTCTCGCTCTCTTCTTCCCCATTGTCCCTTTTTCTCCGTCTCCCCATTGCATGATAGCTCTCGCCTGCACTCGGAAGCTCACGAAGCGGCGATCTGGCCCTCCCTCCTCCCTAGCTGAGGTGTGCCTTCCTTGCGACATTCTCGCCGGGCCAACCCATGATTTAAATAACCCAGACGCTTGACCACGTCGATATTTTGGCCCCCCTGGTCCTTTTTTTTTTCCCTGCCTCTCTCCATCTATCCACCCTCATTTATATCTCTGCAGCCGTTTGTGCCTACGTTTGTTATTCCATCGAGCTCCCGAGCGATTTCGCTGGCCAACCTGTTGTGACAAGCACCCGACCCGTCGTCACAGAGGTGCGTTGGCGAGCTCGCGGTCGAGTCTGCAAAGCGTTCAGCGTTGCGATTGTGTGCGTTGGTTCCTCACGCGGCACGTTTTCTTTGACGGTGCACGAGAGCAAGCGGAACTCTCAGTTCGGTCAACTGCTGCATACAAAAGCACCACCTTTGCCTCGGTCGACTGCTGCATACAAAGCACCTCCTTTGCCTCGGCAGCTCTGCATCACTGCCGGATTCTGAGCAAGAACGATTCGCTGCAACGATGGGCGTCTCAATGTCAACCCTCGTCGGCTGGATCGCCGTCCTGGGTATCTTTGGAGGCTACACATACCGCGAATGGAACAGAAACAACCAGCTCCAACAGGCACGGGCGGCACAGCAGAAGCGCCAAGAACGGCAGGCTCTAGGCCTTAAGAAGGAAGCCAAGGAGCCCAAGACGCACGCAGCCAAGGCTAAGAAGCAGGCGGCGCCGGCGGCGCCGGCGGCGGAAGCCGCGACAGCACCACCCCCACCACCAACCGTGATCTACAGCTACAGCTCCGACGATGACAGTGACGCGGCCAGAAACAGGGAGTTTGCCCGTCAGCTCGCCAGCGTCAAGCAGGGCACCAAGCTCACGGCCAAGGCCAAGGACGAAGGCCGGCAAAAAAGCGTCAAGCAGTCGCGCGCCGAGGAAACCACTCTGGTCATTGGCGATGCCGGCCTGGTCTCGGCGCCATCGTCCACGGCGGGCATTGATGCCGACGACGATCGCTCGTCTGCCACCTCGCCCATGCTCAGTGCCGTCGGGGCCGGAAACGTCAGCGACATGCTCGAGAGCCCGGCACCCGGCCCCTCTGTGCTGCGGCTGACGGGCACGGAGGAGAAGGAGAAGAAGAAGCCTGCCGCCGCGAACGGGGCAAAGTCCCACGAGCCGGCGGAGACAAAGAAGCAGCGCCAGAACCGGAAGAAGGCCGAGCAGGCCAAGGAACTCCGGGCCGAGGCCGAGAGGAGCCGCAAAAACAAATTGGAGGCACAGCGCCGGCTGGCTCGGCAGGCCGAGGGCCGCGCGGCCAAGGACGGATCGGCATTCATGGCCGCACAGGCCAAGGCATCGAGTGCCTGGACGGGCAACGGCACCCAAGCCACGGCCGAGACCGAGACCGAGCCCGCGCCCGTCGCGACAAACGGCTTTGTGCCGGCCCAGCCGCTGGACATTGGCGACGAAAACGCCGTGAAAAGCACTGCTGCTGCCGCCACCACCAAGCCAGCGGCCCGGTCTGCCGACAAGTCGGATGATTGGATGTCGTCCCTGCCCTCTGAGGAAGAGCAGCTGAAGATGCTGAAGGAGGATGACACGTGGAGCACGGTCAAGCCCAAGGCAAAGGCAAAGAAGACCAAGGCCAAGGACACAGCCAGCGAGCAGGACACGCCAGCTGCCGCCTCGGCCACTCCGGTTTCTTCGCAGAACAAGCCAACCAAGGTGTTTTCTCAGAAATCCGCCTTTGCAGCGCTGAGCACCGAAGCTGCCGGGGACGAGAACGGGGAGTGGGATGTCTGAAGCGCCTCCATGGAGATGGAGGGTTCTGGAGAGGACAAGCGCGCGAGACGGCCGCCCAGACTCGACCTCCTCCCGCTGCATGACCCGGTGTGAGCTCGGCATTCTACAGTCGGGCTCTGCTCTGATTCTCTTTTTTGCGCCTTTCAAAGGCGCCTCGAGCCAGCAAGTGTCCCAATCCCTTTTTGTTTTTTCATTGCAAGCCCGAGGTAGAGGCGGGGACACCTCCGCAGATTGAGGTATGAACTATGGCCTGGTTGCATATATCGATGCCGCGGGACGAAGCCACAAGAAAAAGATGCATTGTGCCTTTGTTGATTTGCCGGTCTGTACTGCTTTTGTATTTTCTAATTGTTCAAGCAATAGCCCAAATACCATTTGTAAGGTAGTGGTTACCAGAACGCAAGTAGGAGCGCCTGAATATAGCAGCTGTTGAGCGACTAACGGTGTTGCATAGTAAAGTTCATTGACGGAGTACACCATGCTGGTTAGGCCAACAGTTTACACCGTAGAAGCAATTAGAAACCAGATGACGTCGCCTTGGCAAATGACTGCGTTGTCCTTTTCGCGATGGAGAGCCCATACGTGGTAAGTATACCGAAGCAATTACACCGACGAAGCAATTGATTGGAACACCGACGAAGCAATTAAAGGATACACCGACGAAGCAATTAAATTATACAGAACGACGATGCGATAAACGAGAAATAAATGGAGCCGCGTATAGCCTAATTTCAGGCGATACGGAGAATAGACGGCGGAAAGCCGGGGAAGTGCGTAATGTCGAGGTAAGGCAGGATGCTTACGCTGTGGGATGCTTACTCGCTGGAAAGAGCAGGATGCTCACTCGCTGAGGAAAGAGCAGGATGCTTACTCGCTGTGGCCAGGATGCTTACTCGCGTTCAGGAAAGACCAGTCTGCGCTTACTCTGCGCCTTCTTTGAATACTCCGCAAGCACTGAAAGAAGAAGCCACGACGCTCCACTCCTGCCGTTCGGCCTGGTTACTCCGTATACCGCGGCTGTTCTCCGCCTTTCCTAGGTGCATTAGAGCTGTTTCCTGCGATTGCGCTATTTAGCTCTGATCTGCTACGGTAACAAAGGTAAGAGCGACGTAGAGCAACGCAGAGCAACGCAGAGCAAAGGCAAGAGCAACGTAGAGCAAAGGCAAGAGCAAAGGTAGAGCAAACGAGTAAACGGTCGAGCAAACGGTCGAGCAAACGGTCGAGCAAACGGTCGAGCAAACGGTCGAGCAAACGGTCGAGCACAGTCATCGAGGCATGCCACACCTCATAATACGTGTCTTATGACAGCGCTGTGAACGCGCCATGCTGCGCTGCCATAATTTGCGGGACGCCCACTGCCACTCTACGCCACTCGTCATTACCCACAGCGCATCGCTAGTTCTCGCTTACAGCAGGGCTCGACACACTCGCACCTCTCTTTGCATCTTTTTTTGCAGCAGAGACGCCCAGCTCCCGCTGGCTGGCGCAGCTCCCGCTGCATCGCTTCCGCAGCCGTTTTTCTGTCTCTGACGTTTTTTTTTGTTCATCACTTTCGCCGTCGCCTCCCGTCCCTATAAGCAGTGGCCACTTCTCTCAGTTGTGTGTTGGGCGTTTGGGGATCTCGTTTTTAGTGCCTTTATCTCGGCCAAGTTCCCTTCTCGTGCTAAAAGTTGGCTACGGAGCGCAAGCTTTGTCCCCTTGCAAAAAGTGAACTAGTTCGTTTTGCCAGGGAAAGATACGCTGTCGTCTCCCTGGCCGGCTCGCCCTGTGCCCACCACACACACTACTTCTTTCCTGCTCTTGGCTCATTCTCTCTCAACTACAAGGCCAAAAAAAGGGAGGCCGCGTCGAAATCATCCGGCCGCCCTCGACGAATAAACCTGGCCGCCCTCGACGAATCATCCGGCCGCACTCGACGAAACACATTCGGCCGCATTCCAATTGTCCTCGACGGCTGTCTCGGTTGTCTCGCCCTGCGGCCTGCGGGACAAAGCGAAGAGAGAGCAGGGCAGTGGCCCTGTTTTTGCTCAGCGTTATTACGCCTCGAAACAAGATTGGCAAAGGGAGTTGGCCCGCCGAACTTGTCCTCTCCAGCGGCTCTCTTGGCACACACACACACACACACACACACACACACGACACACGACGCAATCCTCTCCACGACTCTGTCGCCCATTTTCGTCTTGGATATCGCTCACAATCAACAGCCGGACTGCACATTGCGAGAGAAAAGACGCGGAAGCCCACGACAAAAACGCCGAGCACCGTTGACGGTGCTGCAGCTACACGACAACAACTCAGCACGACGTGATACGCTCTCACCAGCGGTTATTTCGCTGCGGCTTGGAGGCTGACTATCCAGAATCCGACGCGGCCTGCACAGACCAAAGGAAACAACATACAAGGCGGGAAAAGGAGGCTGAATCGTCAGGTCAAAGCAAGGGGATCACAACCCCCCCCCTACGGGCAAAATGTCCTTTCCCGTGGCCGTCCAATCGGCCATTTTCTACTACATGGCATGTACGCCATGCCTCTCCGCACGCAACCGATACCGCACAGCACAGGAGGCTAGACGGGAACGCGAAGAGCGGGCGATACGGGAGGCCGAGGAGCCCCAGCAGTACCGCCATCCGAGCCCGTTCAACGTGAACCCTTACTGGGAAGAGGAGATCCGTATGGGCCCCAGCCTGCCTAAAAAGGGCCGCCGCGAAGCCAACAACAAACCCATTAGCCAGCGGAAGCTGACCAGCGCCGGCCAGGATAGCAGCATTGCCACGCGCAGCAGCCTTGCCTTTAGCAGCTATGGAGCCGCCCCGCACGGCGGTCTAGGAGGCGGCGGCGGCGGTCTAGGAGGTGGTGGTGGTGATTTCGGCATGGAAGGAGGACTCGGGGCCGTTGGCCGGCCGGTCACGAGGAGCCGGGAAGAAGGGCAAGGGCTCACAAAGACGGACACGGCCGCCAACGAGACCGGCGGTGTCGTCAGAGAAGACATGGGTGGGACGGGCGCCGGGCACTCTGAGCACGCCGGGCACACCGGGGACGCCGGGGGCGCCGGGCCCGCCGGGCCGCCCCCCCTTACTGCCACGGGCAGCGGCGGCAGCCATGCCACGCCTCTGGTGCCGGCAAGCCCAACCCTGGTACCGGATGACGCGCAGAGCCTCAGCATGGTGGAGCCTGCCATTACCACGACGTCCAGCAGGGGCGGCGAGGGCTGGAACCACCAGATCTACCAGCGCGAGGACGAGGAGCTGTGGGGGAGCGAGCTGTCGCGGACGCACCGGCTGATGGACGCCATTGTCAAGGCGGGCTCGTCGGCGGGCCGGCTCCTGGAGAGCACGCTGGGCAAGGACCGCACCATCACGGACGAGGACCGGGCCAACTTTTACACCACGCCGGTGATCCACCCGCCCGTCAACGAGTACCACCCGCCCGTCGTGTCCAGCAAGCCGCCGCACAGCGACGCGCTCCGCTGGATGCTGCAGCCGCCGCCGCCGGCCAAGGTGATGGAGGGCAAGGTGCCCGTGAGCCGGAGCACGAGCGTGGCCAGTTCCGCCAGCGCCGGCGGGGGGGCCACGCGCAAGTCCACGTCGGCCTCGACGGACGCCTTCCACGCGCGCCGCTTGGCCACCGAGGCCCGGCTGCGCCGTGCCGACTCGAGCCACAGCGGCAACGTCAAGAACGCGCGGCCGTCCACGGACAGCCTGGGCGTTGGTGCTGCCGCCGGCGGGAGCCCCAGCCGGTCAGCGTCGAAAAATTCGGCGACGGGCAGCAGCGCGCTGCGGCCCAAGAGCAAAAGCCAGAGCCAGAGCCAGAGCCAGAGCAAGAACCAGAGCCAGAGTCAGAGCCAGCAGCAGCAGCAGCAGCGGCGGCTCCATGGGCAGGGCCGGAACCGGAGCCGAAGCGACAGCCTGGCGTCGTCGTCCATGGAGGACCCGAACTGGTCGTCGGACGAGGAGCGCGTTGGGCTCAAGACGTCGTGGCGATTCCCTGGTGGAGCGGCGACGGCGGCGGGCAACTCGTCCTTGTCGGCCCTCTCCACGGCTACCAGCCAGGGAGCCAAGGGGCTGGAGTCGACGCCGGAAGACCTCGCCGTCAGTGGCCCGGCCGCGATGGAGGAGACGACGACGACGACGACGGCGGCGACGAGGACGACGACGACGACGACGGCGGCGGCGGCGGCGGCGGCGGCTGGCGCGGCTGATGTGCGAGCCAGCCGCTCGTTTGTGCCGCTGCGCTCCCGCCTGGCGACCATGGTCAGCTCTGAACCGGCCGGCGGCCCGTCCGAAGACCAGGGCAAGGAAAGCACGGCGGAGGCCGAGGCCGCGGACGCGGCCCAGCACGAGACGCGGCTGCCGCCCAAGTCGCAGCAGCACGACCGCCCGGCGGGCTCGTCCATGGACAGCGGCCTGGCGCTTTCGGCCTAGGCTCGACTTGTCCAGCTTTCAACTCGGCCTAGACGACTCGAGCAACTTTTCGAGCTTGTCCAGCCTATCCAACTCGAATTATCCACCTCGAGTTATCCACCTCGAGTTATCCACCTCGAGCTTCGACGTCGCGCTCTGCCTTTCTACCACACAACACTTTCATATGTATATTTTGCATTCTCACGCATGGATTGCCTGGACTCTGCATTCTTTGCACATTGTATTGCCGCCGGCGCCCGGGTTCAGGAACACTCATTTGGGGGTTATTGCATCGTTTTTTGTCCACTGCGTTGGTGCTAGGGTGGGTTTCTTTCCATAGTCTGCAAGCATCGTCTCTGGTGTTGTCTCTTTGAATTGTCCTTGTCCGGTCTTGTCTTTACTGTTCAGCAGGGCGCCATGCTGTAGATGCGGTAGTAGGCCATGTCAATATACGCTGTTAAGTGGCGGATTATACGCTGTCAAGTGGCGCATTATACGCTGTTAAAGTGGCTGCTCTCGGCGAGAGGCGATAGCGCTAGGCCGCTGCCCCGCAAGGCGTGGGGTAAGTCGAGGGAAGCTGCGAGCAGCGTGGTGCCGCTCCTGCCCTGTACCTGACCCTGTGCGTAATTTCTTGCGTCTGATCAGAAATGGGCTCTGTTGACAAGGACGAGTTCACGGTGCTCGTCACCGGCTTTGGCGTGAGTTGGCGTTGCGGGGGGAGTCGGCGCCGTTCATGTCCGCATCGCTGACAGACAGCCGTTTCGGGACGAGTACCCCCAGAATCCGTCGTGGGAGATTGCCCGCGGGCTGCCGTCGGTTCTGCCGGCGGTGCCGGCGGTGCCGGGCGAGAGCGGCAGCAGCGGCGGCGGCGGCGGCGGCGGCAGCGGCGGCCGTCCGGCCGTGCGCATTGTCGTGTACCCAGAGGCGGTCCGCGTCAACTACCAGGTGGTGCGCAAGCTGGTGCCGACGTTGTGGGACGGCGCGGCGTCGGGGGCCGGGGCCGGGGCCGGGGCCGGGGCCGAGCCCGAGTCCGGCTCCGGCGCTGAGCCCGAGTCCGGCTCCGGGGCCGAGCCCGAGTCCGGCGCCGCCCCCGGGTTCTCGCCGCCGCCGCGCATCGACCTGATGCTGCACATTGGCATGGCCGGCGCGCATCCGCACTACTCGCTCGAGCGGGTAGGCCGGCGCGACGGCTACGACCTGCCCGACGTCGACCACCAGCGCCTGGGCGACACACCGGCCGACCACGCCGACCCGGCCTGGCCGTGGTACGGCGTGCCGGCGGCGCTCGAGACCGAGGTGCCGCTGGACGAGGTGCTGGCGGCGTGGCGGGCGGCGGCGGCGGGCGGCTCCGACGGCGGCTCCGACGGCGGCGCCCCCCACGACCTGCGCATCTCCAGCGACGCCGGCCGCTATCTGTGCGACTTTATCTACTTCTCCTCCCTCGCACACCTCTACCGCTGCCGCGACCCGCGCCGGCGCCGGCGCCGCGTCGTCTTTCTGCACGTGCCGGCCAGCGCGGCGCCGGAGCGCGTCGCCATCGGCCGCGAGCTGGTGCTGCACCTGCTGCGGGCGCTGGTGGACACGGAGCTGGCGGCGCGGCCGGCGGCACCGGGCGAGGGGGGGGCCGGGTTCACCGAGGCCGGGACAGTGGCCGGGACAGCCGATGCCGGAAGCGCCGAGGCCGGAAGCGCCGAGGCCGGGACAGTGGCCGGCAGCGACGCACCGCCCGTGCTGACACGCAAGTGGTACCACGACGAGGACGACAGCGTACAGAAGCCGCGGATTGACGCGAGCGTGTTTGCGACTCCGCCGCCGGGGCCGCCGCGGGGGCCGCCGCGAGGTCCGTAATTATGATATCGACGCTTGCTTTCTCCCTCGCTCTTCTTCTCTCGCTTTCTCCCTCGCTCTTCTTCTCTCGCTTTCTCCCTCTTCCTCTCCCGCTCTCGCTTTGCTTTCTCCCTCCCGATCCTCTCCCCTACACCGTCTCGCCGAGACGCCAGGCGACACGCGCCTCCGCTCCTCTCCCCTACACCGTCTCGCCGAGACGCCAGGCGGCACGCGCCTCCTGGATGGGCCAGTGCACCTTGACGCCGAGCTCGTGGGCCGAGCGCAGGACAAACTTGGGGTCCTGGAGAAAGTGGCGGCCGACGAGGACGAGGTCGGCCTCGACGCGGCGGCCACCGGGCACGCCGCCCTGCTGGACGGCCTCGCGGGCGCGCTCGGGCGTGGTGATGAGGCCGACGGTGCCGATGAGCAGGCGGCGGCGGGCGTTGGCGGCGGCGGCATCCTGGTCCAGGGCCTCGCGGATGCGGACGGCGAGGTCGGTCTGGTAGTAGGCGTCGGTGAGGGGCAGCTGCTGGCGCGGGTGGTTTCCGCCAGAGCTGACGTCGAGCAGGTCGACGCCGAGGGCAGGCAGCAGGCGGGCGAAGCGCAGGGTGTCCTCGACGTCCCAGGAGGCGCCGGCGGCGGCAAATTCGGGCAGCGTCGACAGCCACTCGGTGGCGGACAGGCGCAGAAACAGCGGCGTGGACGCGGGGATGGCGGCGCGCACGGCAACAATGACCTCGGTCAGGAGGCGCGTGCGGTTTTCAAAGCTGCCGCCGTAGTCGTCGGTGCGGAGCTAAAGGTCAGGACGAAGAGAAGAGAAAGGAAAAAAAAAGGGAAAGAAGAAAGAAGAGAAGAAGAAGGAAGAATGAAAGAAAAAATGAAAAAAAAAAGAAAGAAGAGAAGAAACACACATTGGACACGGGCGACAGAAACTGGTGGAGGAGGTAGCCGTGGGCGGCGTGGATCTCGAGGACGTCGACGCCGGCGGCGACGGCACGGCGGGCGGCGGCGGCAAAGCTGTCGACGAGGTGGCGGATCTGCGCGGGCGAGACGGCGACGGGGTCCGGGTAGGCGGCGCTGTAGGGCAGGGCAGAGGGGGCCCAGACGTTGTCGGGCCAGCCGCCGGCGTCGGCGTCGGCGGTGGCGGTGGCGGCGGCGGGGCCGGCCGGGAGGGCGTCGCGGAGCCAGGGAGCCAGGGTGCTGGCCTTGCGGCCGGCGTGGGCCAGCTGGAGGCCGGCCTTGTGGCCCTGGCTGTGGATAAAGTCGACGACGCGCTTGAGCGGGGCGATCTGGCTGTCCTGCCAGAGGCCGCTGTCCTCGGGCGAGATGCGGCCGTTGGGCGTCACGGCCGTGGCCTCGATGACGGTCAGGCCGGCGCCGTGCAGCGCAAACTGGCCGTTGTGCACGACGTGCAGGTCGGTGAGGTGGCCGTCGTCGGCCGAGTAGCGGCACATGGGCGACACCACAAAGCGGTTGGCCAGCGTGACGCCGCGCACCGTCAGCGGCGAAAAGAGCGTCGGCACCGGCGCCGGCCCGGCCTCGGCCGGCACGCCTGCCGGGGGCTGAGCCGGGGTGTAGAACGGCACGCCGGCGGCCGGAGTGCTGACCGTCTTGGCGCCGCTGTGCGTGGTGGTCGGGACGAGAGTCGACATGGCGAGGTGGGAGGTGGAGGGGGAGTAGAGGTGGAGGGTGGAGGAGAGGTAGGTAGTGGTAGGAGAGGTGAAAAGATTCAGACACAAGGGAGTCGAGTAGATCAGAAGTACAAGTTACCAAGACCAAGTGGCGAGTAGATAGAAGATATCAAGTACCAACCACGTGGATAGTAAATCAGGTAAAAAATATCAAGTTGCCCATACAGAGGCAGACGAGGTCATATACCCGGATGCGAAATCATACGGAGCGTCGATACTAACGCCGATTCCATCTCCGGCCGCCCGGACTATCGTGCAGCCGCAAGATGGCGTGATTTGGGATGCAGAGTGTGTCATCAGGCTGCAGGCCGTATCCGTGAGATTGCTGATTCAGGAGTCAGACTGTCAGACTTTAGGTGAAGAGGGTGGAAGGCGTGCGAGAATTGGGCGAGGCCTTGCATTTGGGTGAAGGAGAGCATTTGGGTGGAAGGAGAGCATTTGACGATGTGGCCGAAGCCGTACGAAAGAGTCATAATTGGTAAGCAACGCTGTGCGTAGGAAGAGCGTACAAGGTAAGAGCAACGGGTGCGTATCTTACAGGTAGGAGCGACGGGTGCGTACGAAGAGTGCGTATCATTGGTAAGAGTAACGCTGTGCGTACAAAAGTGGCGTAGTTGGTAGACGTGCGTACGGAAGGTGGCAGCAACGGCCGAACACAGAATAGGAAGGAGAAGGTGCGGGCGCCTTCCAGGCCATTCTCGAAGCGGCCTTGATCACAGTGGTAGCACTCAAGCCTAAAGCTCGATCAGTGGTAGCTTAAGCCTAAACCTCGATCACAGTGGTAGCTTACTCAAGCCTAGACCTCAAGACATCCACTGCTGACGTCGTGATTTGAGATGTTTCTGGTCCGGGCTTTTGACCGGGCTGTTCGGGTCCGGGCTTTTTGACCAGGCTGTTCGGGTCCGGATCTTGCCTTTGGTGAGTCCGGGAAGCACGCAAGCGATAGCGACGCCTTCGTTTGGCTGTCCGGGTGTCGTGATGTACTAATTGTTCTGCTTCAGATGGTCTTTTGGCGTGACCAGGATGCCCTGCACTCAGATAAGCTTCCTGAAACACGATCCATCGGTGAAGTCGAAACAACACATACATTACACTCACATTACAAGATTCCCATACCCCGAAACCCGGCTCGCAAGCTTCAAAGCACCTACGAAGCTCCACCTCTCCCTTTCTTCCAGATGTCAACCAGTCCCCACCCCGCTCGGTTGCGATACTCGAAACGAAACAGGGTAGTCGAAATCATCCAGGACCAGCCAGGGCCGAAACGCCCCAGCAGTCGCCCTGCGTGAAAGAATCAACCTCTGCCCAGGTCCAAGGCCGCGCCAGGACGCAGACGCAGACCAGACAACAGCCACACCAGCCGGACAGCGCCCGACGCCAGACGCCACCGACAATGACACGCACCGTTATCCAGCGTGCAAGATACTCGCATGTGTCGCATAGTGGGCCGCCGTGCCGTCCCTGACCACCCCCCTCGTCAGCGGGGCTTTTGCCTCGTGCGGCATAGGAGCCGGCTTGGAGAGATTGGCGGGAGAGAGCGGATAAATGGATCCCAGGCATGCGACACGTTCTCCGCAGACACCGCGTGCGCCATACATGTAAGATACGGAGAAGGGTCCCCCCCCCCCCCTACATGTATATACAACATACATCTGCACAATTCCCTCACTCCTGGGCTGCGTCAGTGTCGTCTGATCCGGCTGTGGCCCTTTTTGCCAAGTCGAACGAGTCTTACGACAACTGGGGCGGCGTGGACACTGGTCGAATCGAGACTGCGAGAAGATATTGTGTGTTTTGCGCCATGGCCAGCCCGTGAGTTTTTTTTCTTCTATTTCATTTACTTTTTTTTATTAATTTTTCTTTTTTTTTTTTTGGCACCGAACTGACAGCCAGACATCACCCGGGCGACGTGGTGCGCGTCCTCGTCGGGCCGCGGCAGCGAGAGTTTGTCGTGCACAAACGGCTACTGTGCGCGAGCAGTCCCTTTTTCCGTGAGAGCCTCGAGGCTGTGCCCGAGGCCCTGACGGCGGCGGAGCCGTCTGTCCTTGCCTCGCCCGTGACGTCTTCGGCTTCGGCAGCGTCTGCTTCTGCTTCGTCTTCGGCTTCGTCTTCTGCTTTGTCTTCTGCCTCGTCTTCATCTTCTGCTTCTGCTTCTCCTACTTCTGCTTCTCCACAGCCTAAACGAGCGCCGCTGGTGATATGGCTGTCTGGGGAATCGGCCAGCATGTTTGAGCTGTTTGTGCTCTGGCTCTACCGCCGCCAGGCCTTCCGAGGCGTCATTGACGAGGCGCTGACGATCCTGGCGGCCGACTGCCGCCAGGACGAGGACATTTACCTGCTCTCCCCGCCGCAGAGCGCACAGACGAGCCGGCACGCCCGGAGCGCCGGCGAGGGTGCGGGCGCGTCCTCGGCGGCGCTGTGCTGCAGCGACCTGCACTGGAACCTGGTGCACCTGCATCTGTTTGCGGCGCAGATTGACGTGCCGGCCCTGCAGGACACGGTCATGGACTCGCTGCAGGACTTTTACCTCCGCTTCGACTGGGAGGCCACGCCCAGCTTCTTGCGCTTCCTCTACACTGAGTGCGACGCCTATTCGGCCTTTCGCCTGCGCAAGTGGGCCGTGGCCCTGCTGGCCTGGACCCTGTCCAACAGAGCGCCCCTGGGGAGCAGCAGGGGGGGCAGCAGGAGGGGGAGCTGCGGTAGGGTGAGGAGCAGCGCTTTCCGGGGCAACCGGCTGAGCCGCAGCAGGTCGCGCGATCAGCAGCATGGCGAGAGCGGCCAAGGCGGCGAAAGCGGCGAAAGCGGAGTGCTCGCGCCGGACGAGGAGTTTGAGCGCCTGCTCTGGGAGAACCCGCAGCTGCGGACCGACTACGAGGCGCACCTGGCCAAGATGGCGACGTCGC
This sequence comes from Graphilbum cf. rectangulosporium, assembly GCA_019925645.1. Taxonomy (NCBI): domain Eukaryota; kingdom Fungi; phylum Ascomycota; class Sordariomycetes; order Ophiostomatales; family Ophiostomataceae; genus Graphilbum; species Graphilbum cf. rectangulosporium. Next base: position 322,213 of record JADHKI010000015.1, read on the forward strand.
GGGCCAACACGCGCATCAAGAACCCGCAGCTGCGCATCCCCAGCAACGACCTGCGGCGCGAGGACCGCCACTTTGGCTTCCGGCAATGCTCCTTCCACAGCCACCGGCGCGCCGTGGGCCAGGGCCGGTGCCCGCACAGCGTCGGGGTGGCTGGCGAAGCGGCGGCGGCAGATGTGGCGGCAGACGACGCAGGTGCAGCAGACCCGGGAAACGCGGCCACGCTCGATGCCGGCCCCGGCGGCGGCGATCCCGCACATCGGAACGCGGCCACGCCGCAGGGCCCGAGCGGCTGCTTCTCGCCCGTGTCGTTGTCGTCGTCGAGCTCGGAGCCGCGGCTGGTCGACCTGCCCATCTGGTCGCCGCTCTCGGTCACCACGCCGGGCTTTTCTCCGCTCGGGTTGGAGTCCACCGTCTAGGGTGTCATTGAGCCTGTATGATTTCGGCCGGCGGGTTGGGTTTGGGAGTCTATCTGGGAGTCTATTTGGGAGGACTGTTGTTTGGAGGACTGTTATATCTTTGGGGGACTGTTATATCTTTGGAGGACTGTTATCCATTTCAGGCGCTGTGGTGGAGTTGGGAGACGATACCTGAGAATGTAGGGTCTGAAGTACGGAGTAAGATACCTAAAAATACTGATGTAAGATATTCTGGAGATGTCCTGATGTAAGATGAATACCCGAAGATATCCTGAAGTTATCCTGAAGATATGATGTAAGATATTCCGAGTTGCTTATAGGCATACCTACGACTGCAGATGTGATGCCGGTCAAGCCTATTTACAGCTACAGCACGGCTCGTGGTCCCAGTGCCCCTTTTCGGCAGCGGCGAGGAGGCGAAGCGGATGCTTGTGGAAAGCGGCGGGGCCGAGTGAGACGTTGAAAGGGGCAGTCCATGGCAAGGTTGGAGAGCAGGAGAAGTTAGGAGAAGCCAGGAGAGCCAAGAGAGCCAGGAGAGCCAGGAGAGCCAGGAGAAGTAGGAGAAGTAGGAGAAGCCAGGTTAAAGCAGGAAAAGCCAGGAAAAGTCAGGAGAAGCCAGGAAAAGCCAGGAAAAGCCAGGTTGAATCCAGGAAAAAGCCAGGTTAAAAAAAGGTTAATGTCAAGCCGGATTAAAATCAAGCCAGATTAGAATCAAGATCATACCCAGATGAATCATAACCAGATCATACCCAGACAATCATAACCAGCTCATACCCAGACAATCATAACCAGACAAACCATAACCAGATAATCAACCCAGATAAATCATACCCAGATCATAACCAGACTCCAAGCTTATTCTACAGAGCCCTATTTGCATCTCGTGCTCGCGTCAGCCAGACAGTACGTCAGCATCAACGGAAAGCGAGCGGCCAGGCCTCTTGAACCACAAGTAAGCCTGTGGCAAGCCTCATGACGCTCACGTCCGGGTGTCTGCGCCGAGTATGGGCCTTTACGCAGGCATCGTATCACGGGCATCAAGGCATCGATCGTACCAAGGCATCGCATCACGGCCACGGCCACCACGGGCATCATTCACGGCTATCGAGGCCATCACATCACGACCATCATGGCGATCACGGCCACCGTATCACGGCCACCGTATTACGGCCACAGCCACCGCTTCACGGCCACGGCACGGCCATCACGCCTACGTCATGCTGCGTCTCAGCGATTCTTTCGGTATGTTCAGTTTCTGGTCCCCAGAATGCGAGATCAAAGAGATGCCGTTCTGCACCCGAGACATACCAGCGCCGAGATATGCAGCCGCCCATCCATTCGATGACGCGCTGCCTGCATCAAGGCTGCATAAAAGCACAGCAGCGATCGCTCCACTCGACATTCCGGCTGCTGGCAAATCGAGGTTGGAGGCCCTATGCGCGTAAAATTACACCGAGGCAACCGCTGCTGCAAGGGACAGCATCGCGTCTCCACAGGGGGTCTGCCTCTGTAGGTACGTACTGCAGGCGCTAGTGGCCGAGGGGGCTGCCTCTGTAGGAACTGGCAGGCGCTAGTGGCCAGGGGGGGACCTGCCTCTGTACGTACTAGCAGGCGCTAGCAGCCAGGACAGGGCCCCGGACGCGCCTGATTGGCTGCAAATTCAGGGGGTGGGGGGCCGGGAATACCACGTCGTCCCAACTCGTCCACGCCGCGCTTTCCAGCTCCACTGGGGTTTATTTTGGGCTTCTTCTCGTCTGCACGGCACCCGCTTCATTTCCTCCTATCGACGCGTCTGGTCCTGACGGCGAGCCGTCGTGCTGCAGGTCTATCCTTGCAGGCTGTGCTCCGTACAGGATGTACTCCGTGCCGACACTGTACGGCGCTTCGAGCTCACGCCACCCATCGGCCTCGTTTCTCGCTTTGCTCCTTGATCTTTCCAGCCTCTTTTTCCATCTTTGCTCGTTTCTCCAGCCTCTTTTGGCCATCTCCAGCCGCTTTTTAGGTCTCTTCTCCGGCCCTCTGGCCCTTTTCTGGCCTTTTCATCTCTCTCCCCCGGATCCTTTCGACTCTAGCCCGACTGAGCATCCATCCAACCAATCCCACCCTGTCCTCTCCCCCCCTGCACCCCGGCGCTTGGCCTTTTTCCCCTTTTTGTTCTCCGACGCAACATCGGCCTAGCCATGACAGCAGCTGCTCGTGCGGCCGGCCATTGAGACTCTCTCTCGTCTGCCTGTGCGCAGCAGCATTGCTTCTCCCCCCCCCGTGTTGTATGTGGCATTGATAAGGCGGAGCGGCGGTTGAGGGTGATATAACCCCCGTGATGGCTTCCTCGTGGACGGGCCCTCTGGCCGATCACTCTGCTTCCTCGCCTGTGCTGTTGACGCCGTCTGCGTCCTTTTCGTCGCTCTCCAGCCCGTCCTTTGACCGCGACACCAGCGACATTGGCGACATTACCGGCATCACCGCCATTTCCGCCTTGTCCGGCATCACCTCCGACACCGACGCCGACTCCGACGCCGACGCCGACGCCGCCGCCACCGCCACCGCCACCGGCTCGCCGCGCCGCTTCCACCGCCCCTTACCACTGGAGCTACAGTCGAGCAACAGCAAAAGCAACAGCAGCGGCAGCACCATCATCACGGCCACGCCCCCCACGCCTTTTCAACCCAATCAGCCCGCCGCCCAGCCCTTCCAGCCGCGGACCTCCTCGCTCGGCGGCCTGCCCAAGACCGCCATCGCCGGCCTCGCCGTTGTCCTGCAGAGCCGCCGCACCCAGAGCGTGGCCTCGCCGCCGCCGACGTCGTCGCTGCCGCCGAACCCGGCCCGCCCGGTGTCCATCCGCCGCAAGCCCGTCGGCTCGGCTTCGCGCCTGTCTGTCGTTTCGTCGCCGCCGCCACCGCCGCGCGACCGTGACCGTGACAGTGACCGTGACCGTGACCTCGACGAGGACGTCCGCTCCAGCGACAGCGAGTTTGATTTCGACCGCGACGTGGCCGACGTCGTCGACCTGCACAGCGCCGGCCCCGGCCCCGACCCCTTTGTCGCCGAGCCGCTGCCACGCCCCGAGCAGCGCTTCACCCGCTCCGGCTCCATCGACAGCCCGACGCTGTACGACTTTCCCAGCCGCGCCGCCCCGGCAGGCCCGCACGTGCTGCAGCAGACGCAGACGCACGAAGAGTGAGTTTTTGTCGCCAGTCTTTGTGTTTGTCGTCAGTCTTTGTGTTTGTCGCCAGTCTTTGTGTTTGTCGCCAGTCTTCATCTTCCCTTGTATTAACTAGACAGTTTCGAAACATCTAGTGCCACCGTTGAGGAGTCTGGCCGAAACAGCACTGCCAGCACCCCTGCCACTTCTCAAACACGCCCGCCCTCGACACACCATGGGCAGGACCTGACGGCAGCCAACAGCAGCACAGACCTCGTGACAGATTTTGCCGGCGGAGACCACGAGGCGGTAGATCACGCTTCCGGAGAGGACGAGGCAGATCTCGCTTACGGAGAAAACGAGCAAGAATCCGAACCAGCGGCTACGCAGGAACAGAGGCCGCCATCTACCATGTCCCTGTTTTCACGCAAGACAGGCCCCCCCCATCTCCGTCTGGACAGCAACAGCAACAGCATCAACAACAGCATCAACAACAGCAACGGCAACAGCAACAGCAACAGCAACGGCAACAGCAAACCCGGCGCAAACGACGGCGACTCGGTCTACTCGGTCTACACAGGCAGCGAACCCGCCTCGGCTTCGGTCCGCGCCTCGGGCCCCGCCTCGGCCGTCCCTGCGCTCGTGATCAAGACCTCGACCGTGCCGGACACGCAGAAACCGCTGCCCAGGTCGCCGGGGTCGTCCAAGATCGCCACCTTTTTCGGCTGGTCCGCTTCGTCGCCGTCGGCCAGCGAGATCTCGGACCGCGCCTTCTCGCCCCAGTCGCCGCTGCCGTCGCCGCTCTCGCTGCCGCCGCAGCCGACGACGCCCGTCACACCCGCCACCACCACCGATGCATCAACACTGTCTGCACCGGGCCTCCTCACCTCACCCGCGCAGACAACCGGCGGCACCTCGGTCACCACGCCGACGACGGTCGACGACCGCTACCGCGACCGCGACCGCGACCGCGACCGTGACCTGGACCTGGACCTGGACCTGCAGACGCCACCGGTCACGGGATCGACAGTCCGGCCTCGCACATCCTCGCCCCAACAACAACAACAACAACAACAACAACAACAACAACAACTGCTGCTACAGGCGTCGGCGCTGCCGCAGACACCCATTGACGAGATGGAGGAGGAGCTCAAGGCGATCAGCGCGGAGCTGGCGGCGTCGATCCGGCGCGAGATGGACCTGGAAGACCTGGTGGACCGGCTGCAGGCGGAGACGGGCAGCGCACAGGCGCCGGGCAAGCGCACAAGCGACTACTACTCGGACTCGGGATACAGCTCAGCCCAAGCGGGCGGCGGCGGCGGCGGCAGCAGCAGCAGCAGCAGCAAGTTTGGCGACTACGACGCAGCCAAGGACGAGATTGCACAGATCCAGCGGCGGGCAGAGCAGGAAAAGGCGCAGATCCGGCTGGAGCTGACCGAGAAGCTGTCGGACGAGCGGACGCGGCGGCGGGCGCTGGACCAGCAGATCCAGGAGCTGAGCGCGCGGGCGGCCGAGACGCAGCAGCGGTCGCTGGAGGAGAAGCGGACGCAGGAGGAGCAGCGGTCGCTGGCGGCAGAGGCGCAGGGCGACGTGAGCGGACGGCTGCAACAGCTGGAGGACACGTGCGAGGACCTGCGGCGGCGGCTGGCGGAGGAGCGCGGGGTCAAGGAGAACTTTGAGGACCTGCTGGCGGTGATGAAGGGCGAGCTGCAGAGCGCGGCCAACGAGCGCGACAACCTGCGCGACGAGGTGGTGCCGCAGCTGCGGGCGCGCGTCGAGGGCCTGGAGACGCAGGCGGCCGAGATGGCGCGGCACGCATACGACGCCACCAAGATGCAGCAGCAGCTGCAGGCGCTGCAGGACGAGAACGCAGGCCTGCGCAGCGTGGCCGACAACGCCGAGGCGGCCGTGGCCAGCCTGAAGCTGCAAGGGTCGGTGTCGGGGCCGGGGCCGGGGCTGGTCGAGTCGGGACCGGGACCGGGACCGGGACCGGGACCAGGCCGCGGGCCAGGCAGCCGGCTGAGCAAGGGCCCGGGCCTGGGCCGATCCAACACGGTGACGGGGCGAAGCGGCGGCGGCGGGCTGGCACGGTCCAACACGGTGACGCTGGCATCGACAAAGGCGGCCGGCATAGGAGGAGGACTGGGCGGACCGGTGTCGAGCGAGTCGCGCGAGGGCCTGGCAGAACGACTGAAGGACGTGGAGGCACAGCGGGACGCGCTGCACCGGGCACTGCGCAGCCTGCTGGAGCGGCAGGAGTGGCAGAGCCGCGAGGCGGACAAGCGGGTGCGGGCGCTGGAGCTGGAGCGGCAGCGGCTGCTGGCGGCGGCGCCGCCCAAGGCGGGCTACGAGCGCGACGTGGCGGCGCTGCGCGACGAGATCACGGTGCTGCGGCGGCGGGCGGAGGAGGCGTTTGAGCAGAAGTGGCAGGTGGAAAAGGGGCTGGCGGGCCTGAAGATGGACCTGGACCGGGCGCACGAGGAGCTGGCGGCGCTGCGGGCGATGCAGGCGGCGGCGGGCCGGGGATTTGGCGGCAGCGGCAGCAACGGCAGCGGCAGCGGCAGCGACGACGACGGCGAAACGGACGGCTTCACGGCGCTGGCAACGGCCTACGCGTCGCTGCAGGCGTCGTACGCGGAGGCGCTGGAGCGCATTGCGGTGCTGGAGGGGGGCGGGCACCTGGGGGGCGGGCTGGACGGCGACGGCGACGGCGACGACGGCGAGGCGGAGGTGGCGCGGGAAGCGCTGGAGCGGCTCAAGGCGGCGCTGGCGGCAGCGGTGGACGAGCGCGACACGGCACGCAACGAGGCGGCAGCGGCGCACACGGCACACGAGGCGGCGCTGCTGGCGGCAGAGCAGGGCCTGGCGGGCGAGCTGGAGGCGTCGGCGCGGCGGGTGGAGGAGCTGGCGGGCCAGGTGCGGGCGCAGCTGGCGGCCAACGCGGCGCTGCGGGAGCGGCTGGCGGCCATGGTGGCGCGCGCGGAGGCGGACCAGCGGGCGCACGCGGTGCAGCTGGCGGCGATGGAGGAGCGGCTGCACAAGCTGGAGGACCAGCTGGTGGCGGCGCAGGCGGCGGCGGAGGACCGGGTGGCGCGGCACGAGGACCAGCTGGCGGCTCTCAAGGCCACGCAGGCCGTTGCGCAGCTGCAGCGGTTGCGGGACGATGCGGTGCGGGACGGGTCCGGGTCCGGGTCCGGCGGCATGGTCTCTCCGCGCCAGCTGGTGATGCCAATGGGCTTTGACGGCGCCGGCGGCCGCCCGCGGTCGCCCATGTCGCCGGTGTTTGCCATCAACGGCCGGCTGGTGCCGGGGCCGGTGCCGGGCGGGGCGGGGGCGGGCAGCTCGCGGCCCGGCAGCCGGGGCAGCGGCAGCCTCTCGGAGCCTGGCGGCGGCAGCGGGAGCGGCAGCGGCAGCGGCAGCGGGCGCCCCCTGGGCATGACGGCGGCGGCAGCGGAGCTGCGGGCGGAGAAGCAGGCGCAGACGACGACGCTCAAGGCCCGGGTCAGCGAGCTGGAGGCGGCGCTGACGGCGGCAGACCGCGAGATGCAAGAGGTGGTGGGTCGCATGAACGCGGCGCAGATCGAGGTGCTGCAGGTGCAGGAAGAGCGCGAGCAGGCCGTGCGCGAGACGCGGCGGCTGCAGCGGCTGATTGAGGCCGAGCAGGTCAAGTCGTTTGAGGAGCGCTTCCGGATGCTGGGCCGGGCCGGGACGGCGTGAGGCCGGTGATTTTACACTGTACATTAGCATAGTTGAGCGCTGGAGTGGGGGCGCTGTAATTGGGTCTGGCGTGCGCTGGAGCGCTGGAGCATTGGAGCATTGGAGCGCTGGAGCGCTGTAAAGCGCTATAATTGGGTCTGGCGTGAGCTAATAGAACGCTTCGTCTAATACGAGTGGCGTGACGCGTCTTACATAAGTCGCGCTCGCGACGAGACGCCGTTGCAGCGGCGCTAGCGCGATTTGCGACGGCGCGACGGCGCGACGGCAAAGCGGCCGCTACCTTGCGTAAGCACACGTAAGCCCCCACTCTGCCAGCCAATCGCCCGCAGCGGCTTATCTTTACACTGCAAAATTGGTCTTGGCGGCGCGGCTTATCTGGGTCGCTCGTTTCACGCTTTCGAGAGAGAGGTCTAGAAGGGAGTAGTGGCGAGCTGGAAAGATTGGCAGTATTCTACCGGGGCTATTGGCATTGGTGGTTTTTGTGCTTTGGCTTTTCTGTGCTTTGGCATTTCTGTGCTTTGGCATTGTTCTGTCTGATTGTTTCTGTCTCTCTTTGGCCTTGTTTCTGTCTTTCTTTGGCCTGCTTTCTTTTTCGAGCCGGCCTGTCCGAACACGTTTCGAGCGCTCCTGACTTGCCTTCGAGTCCGACCGGCTTCCGACGTCTGGTTTCGAGGCTCCGACGTCTGGTTTCGAGGCTCCGACGTCTGGTTTCGAGGCTCCGACTCTGGTTTCGAGGCTCCGACGTCTGGTTCTCGCTCTCCCGCTTCGTTTGGTTTCTTCGCCCTCCGTTCGTCTTCCCGCTTCCTCCCGCTTCGTCCCGCTTCCCCCCGTCGTCCGTCACCTTGGACCGTCAGACGCCACAATGACAGACCTCGCCCACCTGGACTATGTCATCAAGGTGCCCTACAACGGCTCCGGCGCCACCGGCGGCGACTCTCTGACGGAGGACCTCAACATCTGGTACGAGGTATGTGGCTTCGTCGGCGGCGCTGCGCATAGCTAACCGAGCAGAGCGGCGATGTGGCCTGGATGATCACGGCGACGGCGCTGGTGCTGCTGATGATTCCGGGCGTAGGGTGAGTGTGCTACTGACCTTGTGCCTTGCCTCTGCCTGTTTACCAACTCTTCAGCTTCTTCTACTCGGGCCTGGCGCGGCGCAAGTCGGCCCTGTCGCTGATCTGGCTGTCGGTCATGGCCACGGCCGTGACCACGTTCCAGTGGTTCTTCTGGGGCTACTCGCTGACCTTTTCGCACACGGCCGGCCCCTTTATGGGCGACCTGGCCAACTTTGGCTTCCGCCACGTGCTGGCGCAGCCGTCGGTCGGCTCGGCGCGCATCCCGGACCTGCTCTTTGCCGTGTACCAGGGCATGTTCTCGGCCATTACGGTGGCGCTGGCGACGGGCGCCGTGGCCGAGCGCGGGCGCATGCTGCCGTGCGTCGTCTTCATGTTTGTGTGGGCCACGGTGATCTACGACCCCATTGCCTGCTGGACGTGGAACCCGCACGGCTGGACCAGCAAGCTGGGCGGCCTCGACTTTGCCGGCGGCACGCCCGTGCACATTGCCTCGGGCACGGCGGCGCTGGCCTACTCCATGATGCTGGGCAAGCGGCGCGGCCACGGCACGCACGAGCTCAACTACCGGCCGCACAACGTCACGCACATTGTCATTGGCACCGTCTTCCTCTGGGTCGGCTGGTTCGGCTTCAACGCCGGCTCGGCGCTGTCGGCCAACCTGCGCGCCGTCATGGCCGCCGTGGTTACCAACCTGGCCGCCTGCGTCGGCGGCATCACCTGGTGCGTGCTCGACTACCGCCTCGAGCGCAAGTGGTCCACCGTCGGCTTCTGCTCCGGCGTCGTCGCCGGCCTGGTCGCCATCACCCCCGGCTCCGGCTACGTGCCGGTCTGGGCCGCCGTGCCCTACGGCGTGCTGGGCGCCGCCTTTGCCAACTACGCCACCAAGCTCAAGTTTGTCCTGCGCATCGACGACGCCCTCGACATCTTTGCCGTCCACGGCGTCGGCGGCCTCGTCGGCAACGTCTGCACCGCCTTTTTCGCCGCCGACTACATTGCCCACCTCGACGGCGTCCAGGTCATCCGCGGCGGCTGGCTCAACCGCCACTGGGTCCAGCTCGCCATCCAGCTCGCCGACTCCTTCTCCGGCGGCTGCTACTCCTTTGTCGGCACCACCCTCATCCTCTTCCTGCTCAACATGGTCCCCGGCCTGCGCCTGCGCGCCTCCGAGGAGGCCGAGATCCTCGGCATTGACGACGCCGAGATTGGCGAGTTTGCCTACGACTACGTCGAGCTCACCCGCGAGGTCCTCAACGAGGCCGACCACGACAACGCCTCGCTCTTTTCCAACGACGGCGCTGCCGCCCTGGCCCCGGGCCCGGAGAAGAACAGCTTTCCCCTGCGCGACGCCCGCATGTTTGCCGGGCCGTCCCACGGCATATGAGCGAAAGCGGGTGATGTCACGTGACTGGTGGCTATCACGTGACGCGTGCGACGGCATACCGACGGCTCTCACGTACTTGGCGACGGCATTTCTTCCTTCTTTCATCCTTTTTAGATATCCTTTATTCCAGGCGTTGCTGTTGTATATACGAGCTGTACTAGTAATCCGACTACTCGAACATGACTACGCGAGAACAAAGACGAGGCCGAGGCCAGGGAGGCCTAGTGCGCGGCCATGCTACTCATCGGCAGTTTTCACAGCCATCCCGGCAGCCATCCCGGCAGTCATCCAGGCAGCCTCGTCCGGCGTCCTATTCATAACCCATCAGGCGGCCTTATCCATCCAGGCCCACAGCACCCAGGCTCTAGATGCAGCCTCCCGACGCGGCGGCGACGAACGAGAAAAAGGCACAGTTTGCCGCCGGCGAGGAGGCAGCCGCCTCGTTTAGCAGCTGGGACGAGGCCGAGCGGGAGCACCGCCGCAAGAGCCGAGCATTTGCGGCGGCGGCAGACCGAGACTCGGCCACGAAAGACAGAGACTCAGCCTCGGCGAACACGGCCGGCCCGGCACCTGGCGGCAGGCGATCGGACCGCCGCACGGCGTCCCCGCTGCCGGCCCGTAGGGCAAAGCGCCAGCGAACGAGGGACGGGCCGCTGTCCAGTCCAGCCGGAGCCGGGCCGCTGTCCAGCCCGGGGCCCATAGCCGGAGCCGGAGCCGGAGCTGGAGCCGGAGCCGGAGCCGGACCCGAGCTCACACCCCGACTCGCACCCGGAGACAGACTCGCACCCCCACCCACACCCAGACGGGCACCGCCCTCCGGCCCCCGCCGCAGAGCCCCCGACGTGGCCTTGGTGCCGCTGCCGCAGCGCGTCTTCCACGGCCTCGCCTTTTACTACATCCCCGACGCCGACCTGGGGCCGCGCAAGCTGCGCATTGCCAAGGCGCGCCAGTTCGGGGCCCAGTGGGTGCGGCGCCTGGCCGACGCGACGCACGTCGTGGTGGACAAGAAGCTGGCCTGGCCCGACATTGAGCCCACTGTGCGGGCGGCCGGCGTCGGCGTCGGCGGGGGCGCCGCGCCCGTCTTTGTCACCGAAGAGTACCCGCTCGATTGCATCGGCTTCCGCTGCCTGCTGAACCCGGACCAGCGCCGCTACCGCGTGCGCGGGTGTCCGCTGGTGTCCGGGCCGGGGCTGCCGGACGCAAACCCGGACAAAAACCCGGACGCAACCCGGACCCGGACGCAGACCCGGACCCGGACAGTGACGGAAACACAACCCCTCAAGCCGGATCCTAGGCACCGTCGCACCACGCCGCCAGGCAGCACCGCCCGCCGCGTGATTGATCTCACAGGTCGCAGGGGCGTGCGAGATAGCTGACTTTTAATACATTACTTTTGGTCAAGACAAGTTGGAATCCTATGTGGGGTTGGCAGGAAGGCGCAACCCGTAGACTGCCTGCCTAGCAGTACGAAAACCCCCACTCGAGACTAACGCCGGCTTCTGCGTCACGTTCTTCACCTCTGCTTTCGACCTCTGGCAATTAACCTCCTTCCAGCTTCAACCTCCTGCCAGCTTCAACCCCCTGCCAGCTTCAACCTGCCAGCCGTTGTCTGGGCTGTCTCCAAGAACACCGTCCAAGATCGCCGCTCTCCGTCTTCGATACGCGCGACCGTTGTTCAGTCTTGCCAGCTTGCCAGAAACGCTATTCGCAGCAACTGACTCCCTGATTCGCAGCAACTGTCCTCGATTTCTCTCGGCACCACCTGCAGTCTCCTCTGCAGGGTTTCCATGGCCGCCCTGCCGCCGCTGCCCAACGAGGCCGACGCCCCGGCGGAACTGCTGGACTGGCGGCGCTTTGACGAGGCGGCCGGAGAATGGGTCAAGGCGGGCGTGGAGCAGCAGCAGCAGCCGGAGCGGCCGCCAGACACAGCCACACAGCCGCTGCCACGGCACAGCGCCGCGGGCGAGCTTGCCCTGCTCACCTGGAACATTGACGCCTTCAGCCCCGAGCCGGAGGGCCGCATGGCCGCCATCCTCGACGCGATCCGCACGACCCCCTGGCCCTCGGCCCCCGACATTCTCTTTCTGCAGGAGGTCTCGTCGCCCGTCCTGGCCTACCTGCTGCAGGACCCCTGGATCCGCCAGAACTGGTACGCGAGCGACGGCGGCGGCGCCGACGGCGGCGCCGACCTCTTTTGCTCGCTGACGCTGGCATCCCGGCGGTTTCGCCGCGGCCTCCCGGGCGGCGGCGGCGGCAGCGGCGGCGGCAGCGGCAGAAACAATAGCAGCAGCGGCAGCAGCAACAGCAGCAGCAGCAGCAAAAACAAAAGCAGCAGCAGCAGCAGAAACAAAAGCAGCCCGCGACCCACCCTGGGCGCCGTCTGGCGCGTCAAGTTCCCCAGCCGCTACGGCCGCTACGCCTTGTGCTGCGACGTCGGCGTGCCGGCTGCCGCCCGCGGCGGCGGCGGCGGCGGCGACGACGACGACACGCCCGAGACCGTTGCTGTCCGCCTCGTCAACGTGCACCTCGACTCGCTGCCGCTGCGTCCCAGCCACCGGCCACGGCAGCTGCAGATTGTCGCCAACATGCTGCGCCACCGCAGAGAGACGACCGAGGAGGCGGCGGAGACAGAGACGCGGCCGCGGCCGCGGCAGCGGCACGGCACCTACGGGCTCGTGGCCGGCGACTTCAACCCCGTCCTGCCCGACGAGGACGACGGCCTCGTGGCCGCCAACGGCCTCGTCGACGCCTGGACACACCTGCACCCGCCGGCGACGGCGGCCTCCCTTCGACGACCCGGGCCTGCCGAGGACTACCCGGCCGAGGACTACCCGGCCAAGGACCGCCCGGCCGAGGACCACCGTGCCCAGGACCACCGTGCCCAGGACCACCGTGCCCAGGACCACCCGGCCGAGGACCACCCGACCGGCTTCACCTGGGGCGTCGACGGCCAGCGGGAGTTCCCGCCCGCCCGCCTCGACAAGGTGGCCGTGCTCGGCCTCGAGCCGCTCGCCATGCGCATCCATCACCCGGGCCTGCTGCGGCTCACCCCGGGGTCGGCGTGGTCGGGGAGCGACGAACAGAACGACAGCGGCCTAGACGACAGCGACGAGGAAATCGCCTGGAGCGACCACTCGGCGCTCTGGTGCCAGCTGGGCCTGCCGGCAGCCGAGCAAGGCCACGGCTGAGAGTAGGCCACGGCTGAGAGTCCGAGGCTGAGAATAGGCGCGAGGGGGAGGGGGGAACGAGAGAATGCTCTTCTGACGAGGCAAGACGAGGCAAGACGACAAGGCTTGTCACATGCCAGCCAGACACGGCGCCGGATCGCCGCATATGCGAGTCAGCCGACCCCAGGTAGGTCGGACCTTGGCCGCGGCCACTGCGCAAGTCAATGCGGAAGCAGGCATCGGCAAGCAAGTCACGACACGGAAGTGGGAGACGACTTGCCGATCGGGTGGGCCGTTCTCTGAAGCAATGCTCAAGAGCGACTACATAGCAAAAGACGATTGATCGCTACATTAAAAAACCACATACAAGAGACGATCAAGAGACGATCAAGAGACAATCAAGAGACGATCAAGAGACAATCACATTGAGAGACGCTCATTGAAGAGGCCGCATTGAAGAACCACACGAGAAGAGTCGCCACATTCAACTAGCAAGCGCTGTCTGCAGCCCTGCGCTCCAACCGTCCAACGTGGCACCCCGGCTACCGCGACGGACTCAGCGGCCGGTTGAAGCCACCGGCGCGGTTCATGTACTGCCGGTACTCGGTCTTCTTGGCCTTGTACACGCCGCCGACGTTGTTGCCCGCCACCTTTTTGTTCTTGGTCGTGTCGAACCCGCTGAAGCCCATCATGGCCTTCATCGCGTCCATGGTGCCGTCGTCCTCCACGACGACCTCGTCGTCGTCGTCGTTGCCGTTTTCGCCGTCTTCGCTGCCACCGCCGCGCCGCCGGCCCCGGCCGCGGCCGCCGCGGCCGCGGTCGTCGTCGCCGTCGTCGTCCATGGGACTGCCGTCCCTGTACCGGCCGTTGCCGTTGCCGTCGTCGTCGTCGCCGTCGTTGTCGTCGCCGTGGCGTCTATGGCGGCCCGACGCGGCGTCCGGGTCGAGGCCGCGGAACGACATGGCCGGCGCGTTGCGCGGCCGCGTGGGGAGATCCGACGTGCCGCTGCCCCGGGCCCTGCTGCTGCCGCCGCCGCCGCCGCCGCTGCCGCCGCCGTGCTCGTCTGGGTCTTGTTGCCAGGGACTGCCGCTCGCGCTGGTCGGGCTGTGCGAGGGGGAGGCAGACCGGCGGCGCCGGACGGGAGGAGGAGGCAGAGGATGAGGATCGCGGCGGCGGTCTCGGGGCGCCGGGTCGGCCAGCGCCGCCCTGGGCCGGGACGAGAAGGGAGGCGGCGGCGGTGGAGAGTCGGCGCGCGGCCGGCGGTCACGGCCGGCACCGGCACCGGCACCGGCGGCCGAGAGCGGCGGAGAGCGCGAGCGGTAGCGGCGGGTCCGGTCACGGTCGTCCCGGTATCTGTCGCCGCGGTCGCGGTCGCGGTCCCGATCACGGTCACGGTCGCGGTCCCGGTCGTGGTCCCGATCACGATCCCGGTCACGGTCCCGGTTGCGGTCCCAGTCTCTGTCTCGCCCGTCGACGCGGTCGCGATCGCGGTCGCGGGGCGGCCGCCCGCCGGCGTCTCGGCCCTTGCGCTCTCGGTCATCGCGCGGCTCGCGGCCGCCGTTGGGCCGGCGCGAAAAGCGCTTGTTGTCTGCCATGGAGTGTGGTGTCGGTGGATGTCTGAGGAACCTTATGGCTACATACGTGATGCTTGTAGGAGATAAATGCACGTGACATGTTGTAGCTGTCACGTGCGTATCACGTCACGTGATTAAAACTTCACAGAACGTCACGTGCATAAGCTTCACATCACTCATACATTCTACTGCCTCAGATCTCGTCCTCTTCGTCGTCGAAATCGTCTTCCTTGCCCATTTCGTACAGGATGCGGCCGCCCTCGCCGGCGCCCAGGTCGGTCTGCGCGTCAAAGTAGGGCAGCACAATGCCCTCTCTGTCGCGGCGCTGCTTGTCGGTCAGGCCGAGGTTGAAGGTGGACGAGGGCAAGTCGTCGTCGTCGTCACCGGCGACGGCCAGGTGCCGTGTGCTGCCGGTGCCGGTGCCGGTGCCGGTGCCAAAGTCTCGCGGCGGCGCAAACAGAGCGTGGTCGGCCATGACGGTGATGTTGGTGCAGGGCGTCGCTCCCTCGTGCCACGGCAGCCAGGGCCGGCGGAGCGAGCGCGGCGAGGGCGATGCCGGTGCCGGTGCCGGTGCCGATGCCGGTGCCGGCGCCGGCGGCGGCCGCGGCGGATAGACCATGACAAAGCGCTCGACGACGGCGCGGCCGCTGCGGCGCCGCAGCTCCATGTCGAGGACCAGGCCGTGCTCGTAGGCCTCGCCGACGAGCTCGCAGACGTTCTTGGTGGTGGCGGCGGGCCCGCGGCGGCGGGTGCCGGCGCCGGTGCGGATGCCGGCGGCGGCGATGGTCTCGTCGAGGTCAAAGTGCGGCTCCTCCTCGCAGCGGTCGCGCGCGCGCTTCTTGGCCACTTCCTGGTACAGCGCGTGCAGGGTCAGGATGGCCGTGGCCAGGCTGCAGAGCGCGCGCAGCGGCGGCGGCTTGCCGGCGGCTCCCAGGCCGCCGGGGCCCGGCGGCGGGCCCGGCAGAACGGCCTGGCCGGCGTCGAGGTGGAACAGCCCGACGACGGAGGCGGTCGCAGACGCCAGGCTGGCGGCAAAGGTGGCCACAAACAGCGGATCCTGCAGGGCGATCTGGCAGAGCGAGTCGATCACGATCAGGGTCTCTGTAGTAGCGGCAGTCAGAAGACGGAGGCAGCCGAGGCGGGACACGGACGCTCACTCGGGGCCGGCTGTGTCGGCGATGGCGCGGCCTGGACGTGGGAGAGGATCTCGCGGCGCAGGACGTCCAGCGGCTTCTGCTTGCGCTCCACGAGCACGTCGATATGGGGCGACCGGCGGCCGCCGCCGACAATGAAGCTGGACACGAAGACGACTCTGGCTCCAGATGTCTAGCGTGTCAGCGAGGTGAGCGAAAGGAAAAAGCAAAAGAAGAAAAAAAAACACAAAAAACAAAAATACCTTGGCTCGCAGCATAAACTCCTCGAGGACGACCGTGCCGGGCTCCTGCAGAGAGTCCAGCACCAGCGTCAGCGGGCTGATGCCCTCGCGCAGGTTCAGCAGCTTCTGCAGCAGCAGCGTGCTGTATGCCGACGCCGAGTGTGCTTTGGTTGCCATGGTGGGAGACGATTGTGACGTAAAAATACAGCGTCCCGTTGCGGCGAAATTTAAGAAGGCCGTAAAGGCCGATTTAGCAAGTCTAGGTGCCGTCACTAAGCGCGCCGGCCTAAATCCACTGTAGTCACAAACATGCCGACGCAAGGCAGAGGCTCCAAAGTAGGCCCAAAAACGTTGACTCTTTATCCTGCCTGCGGCGCCAGCTCGACCGCCGGCTCTGCGCGTTGTGCCGGGCCCGCTGCCTCGCCCGCATCTCCCTTGCGGATTCTTTTCTGAGCTGCCTCTTGAGCCTGGGGTGCTGCGTCGCCGTCCTGCTTGGCGGCTTGGGCCTTGGCCGGGGCCGGCGCTTCCGCAGGGGCTGGGCCGCTGCTTTCGTTGTCGCCGGTGCCGTTGGCGTCGCCGGCGCCGTCGTCACCGGCTCGGCCGGCGCCGTTAACATCTCCGGCTCTTCCGCCGCCGCCGCCGCCGCGGCGCATCGACGGCCTCCAGGCGTCGGGAATCCGCGTGTGCCAGGCCGCCTCAAACTCGGACGCAACGTACTCGTCAAAGAAGCCGGCCATGCGCATATTGTGCGCCTCGTAGGCCTCCTGCAGCCAGTCCTTGTCGTGGAAGCCGAGCCGCAGGTCGGCGCTGTAGCGCGCGCAGTCGTGGCGGAAGTTGTTGTCGTTCTTGAGCGAGGCAAAGTTGGGCTGCGCCGCGTCGGTGCCCGCGTCGAGGATGTGCAGGTCGCTGGGGAAGAGCGCCAGCACCTGCGCCTGCTCCTCCTTGCCCAGCGCCGTCCACGCCTCGGGGCTGCACAAGAGAGCCTGCCCGTCAGCATCTGCCGGCACCTCGACACTCTCACTGCTCGCCGGCATCTCTCGACACTCTCACGGCTCGCCGGCATCTTCTCTCCCCCGCCACTCACCCGCACGTCGCAGCCGCCGAGCGGCGACTTCCTGTTCGACAGCAGAAACTCGGTCTGCCACCGGGCGGCCTCGCGCCGCCGCCGCTTGTGCAGCGCCGCCGCCGCAGCGGGCCTGTCCTCCTCGACCGCGGACGACGACCGCTTGAGCACGATCCGCCGGCCCGAGCGGGCCGTGTCCGGCGGCGGCGGTGGCGAAGAGAGGCCTGTGCCGCGAGGTCAGTTGGGCGGGAAGGATCCGGGAGAGGCCAAGGCACGGGTGCAACCTGCCTTTGGGCGGTCTGGTGGCCCTACTGCTTCTCCGCGGCGCGGCCCCGGGGTCGTCCGGTGGAGGCGGACCGTCCGGTGGAGCCGGAGCACCGTCCGGTAAAAGCGGAGCACCGTCCGGTGGAGGCGGACCGTCCGATAGACGCGGAGCACCGTCCGGTAAACGCGGAGCACCGCCCGGTGGAGGTGGAGCGATGCAGGCCGAGCCCGGGGGATCACCATGAGGGTTTGCTGAGCCCAGCGAGGCAGTCGGCGCCTGCGCGCCGTGTCCGTGCGAAACATGGACGACACTCGAGGGAGGGGGCGACGACAGCGGCGAGGAGCCGTCCATCTCCAGAGAGTCGGCGTCCAGCGCGGCATCCATGCTGGGGGCAGCGGCAAGCAGCTCACATGCTGGAGCGGACTGGCCAATGAATTTGAGAGCGGTCGGACCTGGCGCGAAAGAAGAAGCGTTGGATTCTGTCGGATTCTGTCCCAAGGCTGGATTCTCAGGGCTGGATTCTCAAAGCTGGATTCTCAGGGCTGGATTCTCAAGGCTGTAAGACAAGACGCACTGAAGGACGTGTACTTGCACAGCCACAGCGCCACAATCGGCTGCCAGGTGGGGCGGCTGCTCAGGAGCAAAGGACACGATAAGCTTCTCTTTGAGAAACGAGACTTGACGCGGCGTTGCTTCTCGATTCGACGCCACGACGACCAGGAGGGTCGACGTCCCAGCGATTAAGAAGATTGCTGATACGATCGAAAGTATCGACTCGAGCTATCGACTCAAGTCTGCTCAAGCTCGACTTAAGGTCGGCTGCTCAAGCTACTGCTCAAGATCGACTGCAGCTCGACTGCTCAAGCTACTGCTCAAGCTACTGCTCATCGACTGCTCCTCAAAGCCGACAGCTCGACTGCTCGACCGCTCGACCGCTCGACCGCTCGACTGCGCGACTTCTCGACTGCTCAAAGCCGACCCTCGACCGCTCGACTCGACTGCCTCCGACCCATCACCATGATCCACTCGACGCAGATTGCGCGGCTGGACGGGCTGATGCTGTGCGCGTCGGTGGACGACGAGAGCACAGAGGCGGCGCTGAGCGAGGTCAAGTCGCAGGTGAAGCTGATCCTGCGGCGGCTGAACCGCAACTCGGAGCCGCAGGCGTCGATCGAGATGGCCAGCGGGCCGTACGTGGTGCACTACTACATCCCCGGCGCGGACAGCGGCGGCGGCGACGTGGTATACCTGTGCGTGTGCGACCGGGCGTACCCGCGCAAGCTGGCGTTTACGTACCTGGCCGACGTGGCGGCCGAGTTCGCGACGACGTACCCGGCGGCGCAGCGCAGCAGCCCGACGCTGCGGCCGTACGCCTACATGGAGTTTGACACGTTTATCGGGCGCACCAAGCAGACGTACAGCGACGCGCGGGCGGCGCAGAACCTGGGCAAGATCCACGATGAGCTGCGCGACGTCACCCAGGTCATGACCAAGAACATTGAGGACCTGCTGTACCGCGGCGACAGCCTCGAGCGCATGGGCGAGCTGAGCAGCCGCCTGCTGGACGACAGCAAAAAGTACCGCCGCGCCGCCGTGCGCATCAACTGGGACCTGCTGCTGAAGCAGTACGGGCCCTTTGCCGGGCTCTTTTTCTTTATCCTCTTTTTTCTCTGGTGGCGGTTTTTCTAGGCGTCAGCGGAGTCAGACCGGGAAGGTCAGATCGGGAGGTTGGAGAGCGCAAGAGAAGGCCAGAGCGCGAAGAGTTGGAGAGCGCAAGAAAAGGCCAGAGCGCGAAGAGTCGGAGAGCGCCAAGAGAAAACCAGAGCGAAGAGTCGGAGAGCGCCAAGAGAAAGCCAGAGCGCAACTCCGAATCTCGACACATTGCTTGGCCAACGTCTACATAGCACCTGGCAGTGCGCTGAAGACATGTCATGATATCTGTAACTAATAGAACTGAATGAGCCAAACGCCGAGAGCTATGCCACAAGTCCACTCTGTCCGTCCGATCCGTCCTGTAGCCGTCCTGCCGTGGTATATCCTTCGCCTTTGCCCTTGGCCTTTGCCTTTGCCTTTGCCTTCGCCTTCGCCTTCGCCTTCGCCTTCGCCTTCTCCCCCCCCTCACATCACAGCGCAGCTCGACGACTTGGACGGCAGCGCCGGCAGGGGCAGCGCGGTGTGGAACCACTCGAGGTGCTCCTGGAAGGCGGCCAGGCTGGGGAAGCCGTGCTCGTCCTGGGCGTAGCGGGTGAGGTCGGCCTCGGCCTGGTCAAAGTAGAGGTAGTCGTCGCAGTAGGGGCACCAGAGGCGGGCCTCCCAGCCGCGGCCCAGGGGCGGCAGGTGGTTGGCCACGGCCAGCGGCGCAAAGACAATGGTGCGCTCCTTGTCGCAGCTGGAGGCGGCCGTGGTGGCCTGCCAGCGGGGGTACTCGTCGTTGCCGTCCGACAGGGGCGGCAGCGACGGCGCCGGCAGGGGTTGTGAGTAGGAGTGGGCGTGCGGGTATCGCTGTGAGTGTCTCGGGGGGCCCCGGCGGGTGGCGGCGGCGTAGGGCGAGGACTCGGAGGCGGAGGCGGCCGCGGTCAGCGGCAGCAACAGCGGCAGCAGGGGCTGGGACGTCGAGGCCGCCGCCGCCGACGACAACGACAGCGGCGGCGGCGGCTGTGACCGCGAGGTGGGCAGGCGGCGGACGTCTTCCCAGACAATGTGGCCGTCGCAAAAGTCGCAGATAAAGGCCATGTCGTGGTCGCCAAAGCGCTCAAAGGAGCCGACGGCGTTGCAGTCGGGCAGGAGGTCCTCGAGGGAGGGCGCCGGCAGGCCGGCGGCCGGCGAGGCGGTGGCGGACGAGGACGAGGAAGACGAGGAGGAGGAGTAGGAGGAGTGGGAGGCGGATGAAATCTGCTCAATGTAGGGATCGGCGGCCGTCTTGCGGGCGAAGCGGGCGTGGTCTGCGCGGAAGGGCAAGGAGGACGCCGGGACGACTCTCCGGGGCGGCAGGCCGGTCATCTCGGTGGCGTCGGCGTCGGCGTCGGGGTCGTCGGCATCGGGGTCGGGGCCGAAGCCGGGGCCGAAGCCGGGGCCGAGGCCGGAGCCGGTGGAGGCGGCGGCGGCGGCGACGGGCGGCGGGAAGCGGCGGCGGGCGACGGGGCGCTGCGACTGGTGCGGCGGGTACAGGCGGGCCATCTGCTGGGCTCTCTGGGCGGCGGCGGGCAGCTGGACGGGCGGGGGGCGGTGGTCGGGGCGGTGGCCGGGGTGCTGGCGCAGGCGGCGGTAGATGAGAAAGGCGCCGAGGCAGCGGGCACTGGCGCCGGCGTTTTCGCGTTCGACGTTGAAGATGCGGCGGGCGGCGCGGCACTGGGCGCGGTGCAGCTGGCGGCGCAGGGAGAGGGTGTCGCGGATCCAGAGGGGGTTGATGGCGCCGCCGCTGCGGATCCAGTGCTCAAAGTTTTGGGCGTGCTGGTCGAACTGGGAGCGCAGAGCGCGCAGCTCGCGGAGAGAATCGTCTGATGGTTAGGGAGGGAGGAGGGGGGGGAGAAGGGGGGGGGGGGAGTAGGGGAGGGGGAGGGAGAAGAAGGAGGAGGGGGGGGAGGAGGAGGAGGGGGGGGAGGAGGGGGAGGGAGCAGAAGAAAGAGGAAGGAGGAGGAAGAAGAGGGAGAAGAAGGAAGAGGAGGAAGAGGAGGAAGAAGAGGAGGAGGAAGAGGAAGAGGAAGAGGAGGAGGAAGAGGAGGAGGAAGAGGAGGAAGAAAAGACAAGGCAGAGAAGACCTCAACGCACCATTCCTGTCGTTCTCGTAGTAGAACTGGCCGTTGACGAGCGGCCCGAGGGCCTGGAAGTCGCGCTTGGCCTCGTCGAGGGTTTCTTCGAGGGCGTGCACCTGGTCGAACTCGTCCGAGGCCCAGCCGCGCTGGTCGGCCAGCGTGAGCATGCGCAGGCTGTTTTGCAGCGACCGCGCAATGGCGGCCAGCAGCGCGCCAACGGTGTTGTCCATGGGGGGGGAAGAGAGGGGGGGGAAAAAGCGAGGGAGGAGGAGGAGGAGGGGGGAGGAAGAAAAGAGGAAGAGAAGAGGAGGAGGGGAGGAAGAAAAGCGAGAGAATAGAGGAGGAAAAGAAGCGGAAGAGAAAAGGAAGAAGAGCAAAGTAAAGCGAGTGCAAGGAGAACGCCGCGGAGCCGCAGCACAAGCAGGCTAGCCAGCCGCAGCACCACTCGACATGCTCTGGAGCGAGCGGCGTCGCGTCGGAAGCCGGACGGCGGACTGGTCGCTCCGGGGCCGTCCCGGCCGAACGGCGCAGCAAAAGCTCCGGAGGCGTTGTGCTGTGCGCTCAGAGTCTGTCGGAGCGGAGCGCGTGGTGCGGCTTGTGCGGTGGTCGGCGCGGTGGTCGGCGCGGTGGTCGGCGCGGTGGTGGGTTGGTGGTGGGTTGGTGGTGGTGCTGCTGCGTTCGTTTGGCATTTGCGATTTTGGCGATTCGGCGATCGATTTGGCGACGTTGCCGTGAAAAGACAGCGTACGTATGCCAAGACTTTTTTGCTAGTCGCTTTGGGAGGCAGCCAGCGGGCTAGCGCGGCTATAATTAACGCCGCTGTGGAGGGCGCCGAAACACTGGTGCTATGGGGCTCGTATTGCTACGACGCCAGCCGGCAGGGTTTCGTGCGTGCTCTCTGCAAAGGAGCGGATTGCTCTGTGCGTACGGAGTATTGAGCGCATGGCTGGATACTCGTCATGTATCTTACGGAGTATCGTACGAGAAGCTCGATACGAAAAGATACAGCACACGCGGGTCGTTTACGCGGTCTCCACGGATCACGTGATACGCAAGCACGTGATACGTACAGCTTTACGACGTTTACGACGAAAAAAACGAAATCAGTCTCCCTCATCGCGTCTCCCATCGCGACTCCCAGTCAGCACGTCTCAAAGTCTCATCGGGCCCCGCCGACATGCCGCGGCTGGCGCCCGGGCTCTTCCGGGCGGCGCGGCGCATCGACCCGGCGGCGGCGCTGCTGCTGCCGGTGTGCCGGGACCTGGACTCGGCGCGGGCGGAGCTGCGGTGGATCCGCGAGGCGAGCCGGAGCCGCGCGCAGGAGCTGCGGCTGTGTCGCCGGCGCGGCCGCGGCGAGCCGCTGCAGTACGTGCTGGGCTGGCAGCCGTTTGGCCGCCTGGACCTGGCCTGCCGGCCCGGCGTGCTGATCCCGCGCCCGGAGCCGGAGGCGTACACGCTGCACCTGGCGCAGCGGCTGCAGAAGCTCATGGCCGGCAGCAGCGGCAGCAGCGGCAGCAGCGGCAGCGGCAGCAGCAGCAGCAGCGGCAGCACCACCACCACCACCACCACCACCAGCAGCAGCGGCAGCACGACGACGACGACGACGACGACGACCCTGACCGTGCTCGACGCGTGCACCGGCTCCGGCTGCATCGCGCTGCTGCTGTACGCGGAGCTTCGGGCGGCGGCGGCGCGCCGGGGCGTGCGGCTGCGCGTTGTCGGCGTCGACGTGGCCGCGGCCGCGGTGGCGCTGGCCCGGGCGAACCGGGCGCGCAACCACCTGGACGCCGGCGGCGGCGTGCACTTTTACCGCGCGGATCTCTTTGACGACGCCGACGACGACGCCGCGCTCCGCCGCCGCCTCCCGGGCGGCCGCGCCGACGTGCTCGTCAGCAACCCGCCGTACGTCTCGGCCGCCGGCTTTGCGCGCGACACGGCCCGCTCGGTGCGGCTGTTTGAGCCGAAGCCGGCGCAGGTCCCGGACGTGCCGGCCAGCCGCGGCAGCGGCAGCGGCAGCGGCAGCCGGCCCGAGGACGTCTTTTACGAGCGCCTGCTGGTGCTGGCGGCGCGCCTCGACACGCGCATCCTGCTGTGCGAGGTCGGCGGGCTCGCACAGGCGCGGCGGGTGGCGGAGCTGGCGCTGCGGCAGCGCCGGCCGGGCCTGCAGCAGCTGGAGATCTGGGCCGACAACCCGGACGTGGCCGCCGGCAACGACGGGGGGCCGGCGGCGGTCACCGTCGCCGGCCGGCATGTGCCGGTGCGCGGCAGCGGGCACGGCCGGGCCGTCTTTATGCGGTGGGAGTAGACGAAAGTGTGCAGCAGAGGTCACTTTCAGCGACTTGACGAATACACAATTCTACAGCAGACAACGGCTAATGCAGAATCTCTTCTCAGAGACACCGCTAATACAGAATTCTCTTCTCAGACACCGCTAATACACAAAATTCACCAGCTGGCCGTCGCGCACGACAATGACCTTCTTGGCCGCGCCGCCGCCGCCGCTGAGCCGCGGGCCGTCGGCCGTGGCCAGCACGGCCTGCACCACCCAGTCGCGGAGGGCGTCGGCGGCCAGGCCCGACGGCGGCTCGGCAATGTCGACGGTGCCGCGCATGCGGCCGTTGACCTGGACGGCGCAGCGGCGGCGGGGGCGCGGTAGCCACGCCAGCGAGCCGTCGGGCTCGGGAAAGCGGGGCGCCGGCCCGGTCCCAGAGCCGGAGCCGGAGCCGGAGCCGGAGCCGGCCGGCCCAAAGAGCATCGGCGCCGCGCCGCCGTGCAGCACGCTCCAGCACTCCTCCGCAACGGCCGGCGCAATGGGCGCCAGCAGGCGCAGCAGCACCGACAGCGCGGCCGCGTGCACGGCCGCCGAGGAGCGGCCCTCGTGCACGGCCAGGCTGTTGGCCAGGCGCATCAGGTCCGACACGGCCGTGTTGAGCGTGTACACGCGCGTGTAGGCCGCCGTGACCGACGCAATGGCCGCCTGCACGTCGCGCCACACCGCCGCGTCGGCCTCAAAGTGTGCGTCGGCGGCGGCGTCGGCGGCGCGGCGCCGCAGCTGCGCCGTGACGGCGTGCTCCGGCGTCACGTGCACGTTCCCGGCATCCGTCACGTGACCACCGGCCCGCTCCGGCGTCACGTGCCCGTTCCCGGCCTCCTCCCCCCCGTGACCCGCCCGCGCCGCCATGTCGTGCACACGCCCCAGCCAGCGCGTCACGCCGGCGACCTTGTCGGCGTCCCAGTTGAGCACGTCGGCCACGGGCGCCTGGAAGAGCATGTGCGCGCGCGTGGCGTCGGCGCCGTGCTGCGCGATAAAGCCCGTCGGGTCGACGCCGTTGTGCTTGGACTTTGACATTTTCTCGTAGGCCACCGTGGCCGCGGCGCCGGTGGCCCGCACGACCGGCTGGCCGGCCGCGTCCACGCCGGCCTCGTCGGGCCGCAGGAAGCGCCCCGTCGCGGGGTCGATCAGCGTGCGGCCGTGCACCATGCCCTGGGTGACGAGGCGGGCAAAGGGCTCGGCCGGGCCGGCCTGGTCGCCCGTCGGCGCCCCCCCACCCATCAGCGCCTTGTAGACGAAGCGGGCGTAGAGCAGGTGCAGGATGGCGTGCTCGATGCCGCCAATGTAAAGGTCGACGGGCAGGCGGTCGGCGGCGCGGGCGGGCGAAAAGGGCGCGGCGGCGTTGTGGGCGTCGACGAAGCGCATGTAGTACCAGCTGGAGTCGACAAAGGTGTCCATGGTGTCGGTGTCGCGGCGCGCGGGCCGGCGGCACTGCGGACAGGGCACGCGGGCCCAGTGCGCGGCGGCCTCGGAGTCGAGCGGGTTGCCGGGGCCGGTGAAGGCGTCCAGCGCCGGCAGCGTCACCGGCAGGTCGGCCTCGGGCACCGGCACGGCACCGCAGGCGTCGCAGTGGATGATGGGGATGGGCGTACCCCAGTAGCGCTGCCGGCTGACCAGCCAGTCGCGCAGCCGCCAGCGCTCGGCCGGCGCCGCCAGCTGTGCCGCCTCCAGCATCGCCAGCAGCATCGCGCCGGCCTCCTGCGAGCTCCGGCCCCGGAACAGGCCGCTCTCGGCCGTCATGACGCCGTGGCCGGTGAAGGGGACCGGTGCCGGTTCCGACTCGGACGCCGACGCCGACGCCGTCGCCGCCGCCGCCACCACAACCCGCGCCGGCGCGTCGCCGTGCTCGGCCCAAAAGGCGTGGTCGCGCGCATCGTGCGCCGGCACGCCCATGACGGCGCCCTCGCCGTAGTCGCCCAGCACGTAGGGCGCCACAAAGACGGGCAGCGACGCGCGCGCGGCCGCGGGCGTCGCCTCGTGGTAGGCCAGCGGGTTGATGGCGCGCACCTGCGGCAGGCGGTAGCCCGCGCGCGAGTCCGGCGGCAGCGCCGGCAGCGAGTCCAGGAACGCGCGCAGCGCCGGGTCGGTCGCGGCCAGCGCCTGCACGAGCGGGTGCGACGCGGCCAGCGCCAGGTACTGCACGCCAAAGAGCGTGTCGATGCGGGTGGTGAAGACTTCGAGGGGGGGGGGGGGGGAGCGGGGCCCGGGGTCGGAGCCGGAGCCGGAGCCGGGGCCAGGGCCAGAGCCAGACCCAGAGCCAGACCCGGAGCCAGACCCGGAGCCAGACCCAGACCCAGACCCGGCCACCGGCATCATCTGGAAACGCACGCGCACTCCGGTCGAGCGCCCCAGCCAGTGGCGCTGCATGGCCAGGACGCGCTCGGGCCAGGCGCCGTCGGCCGCCAGCACGTCGAGGTCGCGCAGCAGGGCTTCGCGGTAGGCGGAGATGCGCAGGAACCACTGGCGCAGCCGGCGCTTCTCGACCTGCGCGCCCGACCGCCACGACCGGCCCTGAGCGTCGACCTGCTCGTTGGCCAGCACCGTGCGGTCGACCGGGTCGTAGTTCACCTCGGCTTCGGCCTGGTAGGCCAGGCCCATGCGGTGCAGCCGGAGGAAGATGCGCTGCGTGTGGCCGTAAAAGGCCGGCTCGCACGTCGAGAGTTCCTGGGAGTCAGAGGAAAGAATAAAAAAG
Source organism: Graphilbum cf. rectangulosporium (assembly GCA_019925645.1). NCBI lineage: Eukaryota > Fungi > Ascomycota > Sordariomycetes > Ophiostomatales > Ophiostomataceae > Graphilbum > Graphilbum cf. rectangulosporium. The sequence goes on from JADHKI010000015.1 coordinate 348,165, forward strand.
GAAAAACAAGGGGGAAAAAGGGAAAAAGAAAAAAGAAAGAAAAAAGAAAGAAAACGAGAAATAAAACCAAAGAAAACCCACCACGTCCCAGTCAAAGCTCGCGTTCAGCAGCCCCAGCTGCGCCTTCATCCGCGCAATGTTGCCGCGCGTCCACGCCGCCGGCGCCACGCCGCGCTCCAGCGCCGCGTTCTCCGCCGGCAGGCCAAACGCGTCCCAGCCCATCGGCAGCAGCACGTCGTAGCCCCGCAGCCGGTAGAAGCGCGCCACCACGTCCGCAATCGTGTACACCCGCACGTGGCCTAGGTGCAGCAGTCCCGACGGGTACGGAAACATGGGCAAGACGTACTTTCTCGGCGCCGTGTCTCGGGGCTTGTCCGCCGCCGCCGCCGCTGCTGCCGCTGCTGCCGCCGCTGCTGCCTCCTCCCACCGCGCACGCCATTTCCCGTCAATGGCCGGGAGGTCCAGCTTCCGCTCCGGCGTCCGGGCCGCCTGGTATCGGCACCGGCTGCCGGACAACAGCCGGGCCAGTGCCGGGGCCCGCGCCGCGAGACCTCCGGCGCCGCCGCAGGCAGCCCGCACGCGCAAGCAAGCGGCACCGGCCCAGCCACGCCTTATGCAACTCTCACTGGCTGCGTGCATGGTGCGATCATGGTCAGGTGGTTGTGGGAGTGAAGTTGCGACAAAGATTTCTTATCGCGATAAGATGAGGTGCACGTGCTTGGATGGCGCTAGCGATTGCCTGAGTTATTTAAGTCCAGTGAAGCGCAGCTTCATATCTTTACTTATCTTTCCTTTGTAAACCAGGCAGCTTCTTCACTTATCTTTCCTTTGTAAACCAGGCAGCTGCATCTCACTTACTTCACTTCATAAACCAGGCAGCTGCATCTTCACTACTTCACTTCGTAAACCAGGCAGCTGCATCTTCACTTACCATTCACCTTTGCTTACCACCTCGACTCCCACAAATCTGTATACCTAATAATGTAGGCGTGAACACCCTGTGCCCCCTTCTGCAGCCCGCGCACCGCTTCGCGTAACAGGCGGCTTGGGATTGGCCCGAGCCCTTCCCTATGAGGCCCAGGTTGATTGTCGCCGACTGTTTCTTCTGGAAAAAGAAGCGTCTTTCTTTGGGCCTGCTATTTCTCCCCAATATTGCCGTAGTAAAGGTGCAAGGATTCCCATCTTGGATTGGGGCTGACCTTCTGACCCGCAAGTCGTTCCTGTCGCCAGGAAGTCGGATATGAGCGCACATGTGCTCTTTACATGTTTCTATGCTACTCGGGACCGACATTCGTTGCCCCTGAGTCGTGGCCACAACTTTCCAGTCTGGTTCCACGTTGGTCCGCGCGGATAGCCAATGTCTTCCCCGATTTTTGGGTTCCGATCAATTGTTTCTTTAGGGTGATCGCTTTGGCTTGAGTGTGATTGTTGCTTGAGTCATCCCCGAGCACTTTCTTTAAAAAGTCTGGGAAGCTTTGGAGAAATTAAGCTCTTTGGAATGTTCCGTAATGTTCCGTTCAGAATCCTTCCAGCGATCCTAAATTAAGTTAAGTGAATGTATAGTTCAGAACGGTAGGACTGGAAAAACACTGTAGGTCACCGTTTTTCGTCTTTCCGGCCACTTTCATGATGGGGTATAAGGTATAAAACAAGGAGAGATTTACAGCTTGGCTGGATTTTGGCGTGACAAAAGGTTGAAACAAAGGTGTGACATCGAAACTTTCATGCTTTTGATTTGCAGAGTTAATAATCCACAGATTACTCCAGATCTGCTACACAGGATTATTCTCTTCTTTTTCTTTGCGAATAAAAACAAAAAGATCATAACATCTACCACCAGCGACACAAGATCTACAAGGTAGGGTCACAAAGCTGGTAGCAGCACTAACTACTCTTGGAATATAGTGCGGCTATTTAGCTCCTTTTGTGCAGCGTTGATCAGCGCCTGGAGAGCCTGTGTGGACATCAGCCCGAGGAAGCCGCTATCGTCCAACTTGGCGCGGCTACGGGCGCGCCCATTGGGATCTGTCATGTGTCAGTGCCACGTGATGATTAGCTGCCGTGCCGTGCCGTGCCGCGCGCGCGCGCTTACTATTATAGAAGGAGCATCTGTTAGGCTGCCCTTTATAGACACAGTTGGTGCACGCTCCGTGGTTATAGTCCTCTGTCGTGCAGCAGATATCAAACGGACCTTCGCTCCGCACGCCCCGGCAGACATCGCACGGTGGTGTACGGATCCGGCCCGACAAAAGATGCGCCGTAGCAGCGCTGAGTGCCTGCGGGCGCGTGAGATCAATCGTCTTTGACGTTTTCTGGCCACGTTCAAAGTACTGCTTCAAGGTTGGGAGGCGCTTGATGTCCTGAAACGGCCACATTAATACGTGTGAGTACAGCTGTGTTTGCAGTCGCACTGACTGTTTTGCCATCCAGCATAGTCAGGACAACTGCGTTCGTCGTTGTGCTCGCGCGCTCGAGGATGTACGCGGCTAGATTGGTGGGATTGTCGCGAGGCGGCGTTGCTGGCGCGTCGGGCAACACCGTGCCGTCGTATACAAAGCGACGCCGCAAGTTCTCAGCCATGGAGGCGGTTGTACGGCTGTGAGGCGTTGGTATCGTGTGTGAGAAATTTTGGTTAGTGAGATAGGTGTACGTCGTATTATGTCGTACGTAAAGAGGTGGAGTTTTTCACTACGATAAATTCCGATACCTACCCCTGCAACACTACCGGGGATAGGGCGCTCTTCAGCCCGGACCCAGCCCGGACCCAACCGGACCCAAACCGGACTCAGGCCGGACCCGAACCGGACTCAGGCCGGACCCGAACCGTACCCAGCCCGGACCCAGCCCGGCCGCGGGCAGTCAAGGTATAAATCGCTTTGACTCCGTAGTGGAGAACGAGAGAGTGTAGCCGTCCAATCAGTAAAGGCTCAATACGCTGGTTTACAACGTCTTATCATAAGAAGATGAATTAGACGACCGCATTTTATAGAACCCGGTCAGGAAAGACCGCATATTAATAAAGCAGTCTAAGAAGCACACCAATAAATTCAGAAACAAAAGTTTCTGTAGGAACGGGTGTGTCAAGTTGCAGGAGTGTTTTTACAATGTACTAAAACGTGCACGGAACAGGTGTTTTATGTGTGCGTCTAAAGGCCACCTCGAGCCTTTAAGTAGCTCAATGACTACAAATCTGAAAAACACGAGAGTAAGCTTGTTAAAAGCGCCGTCGCTTGATCAGTCGAGATCAAGAAAAGAATTGCCGTGACGTTACGTCTTCGGTAAAGAAAGAAGGTTTATAGTGACAAAATAGGGCGGGCAAAAAGGTTGTAACAGTTAAGTCCTGGCTCCTTATTTGCTTGATCGGGCAGCTTTTATTATATCGGGCAGCTGAACATAGGATTCTCACATAAGCAGGCAAGTAAGTCGGGGAGAATTCATTGTTCGAGACCTGTCACGCGGGACGCCTGCGTAAAGTTATAAATAGCAAGCACTGCATTCCTTAATTAAATCAAAGACCGCACGCGTAAGCACGTTTAACGGCTAGCTTTAAACTTCCAAGGTGGTATGTAGCAAAAAGGGCGGAGATCTAATAGTGTTATAACACCATTAATTTAATTACCGTAAGACGGAAACAAATGCAGTAAGTAGTTTAATATAAATGTTGTAAATTAATAATTTTATCTTAAAAGACTTTAAGCAGTAAAACAAGTTAAGGAAATATAAACCAACAAACTAAACAAACAAGTAACCACAGTCACACAAAGGAACACGATAAAGGAAAATGGTGCGAGCGGGTGTAAGGGGGGGGGGTTAGGTGCTGAATCCTGGGGGCCACTTAGAACAGAGCCTTTTTCAGTAGCTCAACGACTGTTGGTCTCAGGACAACGGGAATAGACGTGTTGGAACCGCAGTCGTGTGATCAGTCAAAGACAAAAGGGGGAGTTGGTGTAATGGTATTTGTGTAGTGCCGAGAGAGGAAAATAGAGATTTTACAATCGAAAAACAATAGGCGGGAAAAAGGGTAGTTACACAATGTTTAACCTTTTTCTCGTTTAATTAATCGGCCGGATACACAATCCTCACGTTAAGTATAAAAAAAGTGTGGAAAAGGGAAATATTAATAATAATTACTATAATAAGTGCAAGGTTAATAAAAACAAGTTAAAAAACACACATTAATAAACTAAACAAATAAAGTAAACACACGTATAAAAAAGGTCGAAGGTAAAAAAAGGTAGGTAAAAAAAAAGGGTTTAAATGTGTGTGTGCCACCTAAATGTCTAAAGACCACCTCGAACAAAGCCTTTTCAGTAGCTCGGCGACTGCATGTCTGCAGACAACGAGAGTAGGCTCGTTGGAACCGCAGTCGTTTGATCAGTCGAGAACAGAAGATAGGTCTGGCGTAATTGTATACGTTCGGCGTAGAGAAAAAGAAACAAGGGTTTCCGAACATAAGACAGCGTATGGGAAAAGGGGCTTTGTTGCACAGGGTCTAGCCTTTTTCTCGCTTGATCAAACGACTGGATACACAGTCTTCACGTCAGGCAGGAGTAAAAATGGAAAAGGGGAAAAAGTCGATAGATTCTACTACAATAAGTGCGCGGCTAGCCCGACTTATATACAGCGCTGTGACTAGTCTAAGAACAGAAAAAACATAAAGACACTGTGGTTCCCCTTGATCAATACTCCGCGGCACTCCCGGCCTTAGTTCCACGTCCAGTCTGGGTACTGTGCCCCAGTCCCGGACTCATTACCTAGGGGATGTGCCTTTTTGATTTATCCGCGAAGAGCATTATGCCGTAGCTGCGTAACGAACATGAGAATGTCGCCTAAATAAAATAAAAGCACTTTGCTTGCCCCACTGAAATGCTGGTGTATAGAGTACCCCTTCAGAGGTCGAATGAAACGACGATCTCCTCCTACCCGGAGGAGACCCGAAAATAAATGAGATTGTGGCTAACCGCCGACGCTGGTGTGGCAGCAAATGTTGCCAGTATCACACTGTTGTGATTAATGGTGGAAAGGTTCTTGATTCTCCTCTAATCTACTCTAGTCGGAACTCGTCCTTACGCTGCTCTGGTCACGTGACGGGCCCCGCATGCCCGGTCACAGCCAGGTGGCTTTTTAGTGTGTAATTGACTTGGTATCTAAGGTCCTGAGCTGTCTTTGTTATGGTGTGTGTCACGTGGTCAGGTGCACATCCATTGAAAGGAAGAACTCTAGTACGATGTCGCCTCCAACGACATCGTACCGTATAGGGTTCGTCTTTTGTGTGACTCTATTCGCTTGTCTAAGAAAGGGACGAAGCGTGTTGTGGCGTAAAGCCACGGCCAGTGCACCACTGGTGTGTAGTGGAGGAGATGTCGCAGTGACGCTTTTTGTATACTTTTCGATAAGTGTTTGTTTCTGGTTTTCATATAATTTCACCAGCAAAGCAATCTTGACACGGTGGTTAGACTCCTTAAACCACCAATTTATCACTCTCCGCAGGTCTGGTAGAGACTGGGTCTTTCCACATTCAATAACAATCGTGGGCCAGTCTGTCTCTTTTCTTTGCGGGTAAGGAAGACCACACGAGTCTCCTTCTTTTCGACCACCTCCGCCGATTGTGCTGCGAAAGGAAGTAGCCTGAGCGTCTAGCCAGTTTTGTGGCGTTACTCCTCTCTTTATAAGGCCGAGCTTAATCCATTGGTATAGCTGGCTATGGCCACGTTCATGCTGGCCAGTTGGGACTGTGATAAAGAGGTCTTTGCCAACTTTTGGGTAGAAAAGACGGAATTTTTGTCCCAAGGACCCTTTTGTTGCCTCAATTTTATTGACAGCTTCCTCGGGTACGCCTTTATAAAATAAATCAAGTGTTAGTATATATGAAATGCCGTGATACACCAAAAATGATACAAAACATACCTTTGAAGATTAAACAATCCTTGTTTCGGTCGAACATTTTCAGAACCGTTGTTACGCACAAGCACGTACAACGGCTGGCTTTGTAATGCCAGAGTCGGTACGTGGCGGACAATGAAATCAGAGGGTTTGAAAATATCATAACGTCATGGAATAGCAATGCGGCAAAGCAAAGAACGAATGCGAACAAAGGTGCAGGTAAAATGTGTTGTAGAACGGGGATCTTTCTCAACAGCCGCTTCTCGGCTGTTGGCTTTTGAATGCGGACTACAAACGGCACACGCTCCAAAACAGTGGGCTTGCGCCCAACAATTGTGAACAGCCGTTCTATAAACGAAACAGACATTCCTTGTTAAGCGCAAAAGCACAACCCTAGAGTGCCCCACGGCACCTCCTCCTGAGTCACCATGTGCCCAGGCCATGGCACACGGGCGCCTTTTGCACATGCACGTGTAGCTGCGGCATATCACTGTTATCAATGCTTCTTTTAAAACAACTGCGAAGCGGTTGCTGACAGTTATATGCCGCAGCTACACGTGAATGTGCGTAAGAAGCCCGTTCTAGGAGGCAAAGGCACCTAACAACTATCTTAATATAGTACATGTGCATTTTTTAATTTTTATAACGGTAGTGATAGTCACTTCCTTTCAAGGCCGTTACTTGCATGTTTAAATTTTCAGTAGAAAAACAATCTGTTATGCGCATGCACGTACAACGGCTGGCTTTGGTGACGGACAATAAGATCAGAGGTTTGTAAAGTGTCCTGAGAATCAGGTCGGGGCAACTCTTGCTGATTGGCTACTGGCAATTGCCAATTGTTCTCACCCTAGCCCCGAGGAGGCACAGCCGAGTTAAAACGTGCTATGATAGAAATGATAAAAATGTGCTCTCAGTGATAGATAGCTATTGACCGTGTCTCACTAATGGCGTAAGCACACGGGCGGTTGTGTCTATGTTTTCTCAGAGGGCTGCCTCCTGCACCCCCCTCATAGTCCCTGCGGCGTCTCCCCAGGGCATGGGCCACCGTAGCTGACTACTGCCGCCAAAATTCCTGTCGCGCGCGCGCGCGCAT